>WOGP01004581.1:0-13882 GCA_015342065.1 Leptinotarsa undecemlineata
CAAACTCGAATTCACAATAACAATAGCGCCAGAGAAAATAACGTAGCAAACGCGTTAGGACAAGTTCTCTCTTGTATCAACCATACGAACATTCTTTACGAACTGTCTAAATAGAATATTATGATTTTTTGTAGTACACACTAAATAAGCAAAAGTGATTTCTGTGTAAATTTCATTTCCATTTTCCACGAAAAAGTTCGATAGTAAAATTATCAAATATAACAAATGTCAATAATGTTTTTGTAATATCAGCATCAATTTCTACAGATCCGGTAGGTAATCTCATGATAAAATGGGGAAAAGGAAAGGACACACATCCCTCCCGCGGGAAATAGACTATTAGCCATCATCCGTGCGAATAAGACACGTTTCCAATGGATCCATCGTCCCTGGAAACATGGAAAATACGTAAGTGGACAAGGGACCGATATTTCACTCGCCAGAGGCTCACTGCTAAACATCTATCGAATCAAAAGTGCTATGCAATGTCTTCCAGGACACGGCTGCCGTCGCAGGACAATGGCCAGGAGCGAAAACAGAGATGGACTAACGATGAACATTTACAAATAAGTGATTTGTTGGATAACAAATGTCTTTATTAGGAAACGTTACCCTTTTTCAAACTACTATCTTTTTTTACTATTGTATACATTCATTTAATTAAACTATCAATTACGAAGTAGGTTATGCAGAGTTCAGGATTGGACAAATTGATTTATCTCATTTGATTATAAAATAAATCCAAAGAAGCAGAAGGCAGAATCGTGTAGAATAACATGATATACCTACTGAGAACAATGGAAATGGAAATAATAATAATTATTAATGAATGGTGATAAATTTATTAATCTTCCTTCTAAGCGGGCGGAGAATTGGAGGTTAATACTAGTATCATCACTGATCAAGTAGGCTTTTGAGCTGGAGAGGACTTCGAACTGACTGTTCAATCGCCTACAGCGAGTTTGTTCACAGAAAACATCGTGCACTGGAAATCTACGAAACAGGATTGTTTTATTTCAAAGTTTTTAATTTTGAGGTTGAAATGTTCGAAATGCATTCTTCGAGTACAGTTATAAAACATCGTGCACCGGAAATCTACGAAACAGGATTGTTTTATTCCAAAGTTTTTAATTTTTAGGTTGAAATGTTCGAAATGCATTCTTTAAGTACAGTTATAAATCATATTGACGTTGACAAAAGTAATCATTTCACTTGATAACCATTTAATTCTATTTAAAGTGGTTTCTCACTCTGAATCAAGTTAATTGGGGACATTTCAATAGTTCGTAGTTTGGCGATTCTAGCTGACTCACATTGAATGATTACTTCTATTATATCTTGAATTTCGATATGACAGTTACAGGAAGAACGGTTCGACTGTCCTGTCCATATGCAGTTTTCCCATCATATAGTAATCCAATTGAATTTCCTTAATCGAACTCGTCTGCATCTACATCTTCGTCCCACAATAGTCTACTAACCATCAGTCTTCAATTGGGAGTAGACAGATCGAAATCCTTGCAAAAACCGAGTAGACATATGGCGGTACTAGCCGCTAGGTGACAAGTCACAAAATCCCATCAAATATAGTCACAACTTCACGTCACAACTTCCTGGTTGAGTCACAATGTTATTTTTTTTACGAAAATAACTTAAGTGGCGCGATTCAAACAAAATTCCAAGTATTTCATCTGGTAATAAACAGACAATATGGGAAATCATTAGGTGATACTTTTGAAAAGATACATACTTTTCTATTAAAAAGAAGCCCATTTAGAGCCTCAAAATACACTTCTGGATAGCACAGTAAGATGACAAGGTCCTCATTCTAGTTCTACAAAAACTTTAAATCAATGAAGAAGTATGAGAGGTCAACACACACAACGGAATAGTCCAGAGATATTTTTCTCTCATAATGAAGTTATTAGAATGAATGTATGAGTTCGTTCAGTTTCTATATAGCTCTGCAAATATTTTGGGAATATTATGTATTGTCATGGGACGACTTCATTCAACTTTGAATGAGATGAATCCAGCTTTAAACTATCTTGTTTTAACTTATATGTGTTATAAGTCGATTGTGCCTGCGTTTTGGTCAAACGGGAAGTCTAACAAAATACCATTCAGGACATTATTCGATACAATTGCAACTCAAGATCCATTTTCAATCCTAACCGCTAGAAGACATCCTACAATTTCTGCAATTGAATTGGGTAGCATTTGGCAGCAGGCGCACCAGTTGACCATGGGCCATTATAGAGAAAGAAATCAACTCCACAAAGCAAATCTCCACAGTTGAAGGCCACTTACATGTCCACCTTTGTCCATAGGCTATCATGCTACAAGATAAGAGTGCTATCAAGAATATCAAAACTTGGATGTTAGGAATTGGGCTACAGCTTTATCCACCTACGAATCCAGATTGAGATTTCATCCAGATTCTCCTTGAATAAGAGAATAATCTGAATGTCCAGAAGTTTCACACATACAGAGGTGGTACAGTAATGGTATGAGGCGGAATAATGATCTGTGGCAAAACTAACCCCGATTTTCTGAATCCTCTTGTCACAGCTCAGCAGTACAGTTTTCTCCACCAAGGAATCCAGATTGAGATTTAATCCAGATTCCCATCGAATGAGACAAAGAAGCAATCATTCCTTTTCGGTAAAAATAAAAAATCCTCAGATCCCTCTCTGTCTGCTCGCCATCGAAAACATCTCTAAGAAACTTTCGACCGATGCGATATTGATGGATACTCGACAGATGCATGACCGCCAGAAGTGACGGGCATATTAGATGAGGGCATCCGTCCACGTCGAAACTCATGCATATGGAAACAAAACGACTGGTGTATCCTACATACGTATACGTCATAATCAGATATTCGCTGGAATTTTCTCCTGAGAAATGGAAATTTGATTGGATTTCGGTCCCGCGCCACAAAAGAAATAGAATTTGGATAGAAACTGGAATCATTCCCAGACGTATTGTTAATACAAATACATAAATTATATTTATATATTTGTATGCAAATACAGTGGTATACGGGATGGAAAAATTAACTAAAGGTTTCATCCATTTTGCAACATGTTTAATCGGGTTATAACCTTACTCGTTTCTTGGTATACAGCAAGAAAGCAGTACATGTGCGCAGTTGGAAAGCGCAGGTCGGTTCTTGATTTTTCAATAGAAATTCAGTTTTAAGTGATGAAGAGCGTTACAAAATTGAGAGCTCTTATTAGACTGTTTCCACAGAAGTTTCTAGAAACACTGTACCATTTTCAATATTTGTCACTGTATTGGTACCAACTTAGTAACACTGGAATAGGAGACACTGCAAGCGAACCAATAAAACAATGAATATACTTTTTATGAAGATTGGGAAGTAAAAAATCAAAAAGTTGTTTTCCCAAAAACTGATCTCTTTCTAAAAATATACCCCTTTGAAATGTTTTGGAAATATAATAAAACTTTGGTAAAGAGACAATTCAGCAAGACAGCACTTGTTTCGACATTCCATTTGGATTCCAAGATATCGGCTGCGTATCTTCACCAGTAGTAGAAGGTTGCATAGCTTATTGAGGATCTAGAGGTGATTTCGAATTGGGGTGGAGAGTACCGAGGTTCAATTCAATGAAACGGAAACCCAGGCATCGTTTTCTCCAGAAAGATAAATCTTTCCGAACTGGATATGATAATGTCAGGAGGACAATTCCGCCTTTTGCTTCGTTAAGTTCGTTGAGGGTTGAATTGGACACCAATATGTCTTGGCACAATCATGTCGCTGGAATTGCAAACGCTACTTCTCAAAAGCTCAGAACTCTGTCCCGAACAAGAAAACTGTACACACTTCAGCAACTGTTGATGCTTTATACAGCTCAGATTGGACCATCTTTGGAGTATTGTTCTCATGTATGGAGCTCCGCCCCTAAGCATACTCTGAAGCTGCCTAATTCCATCTAGAAAAGAGTCATCCGCCTAATTGGAGACACAAACATCACTTGCAACCTTGATAGTTTGGAACATGAAGAAAAGGTTGGAGATATGTTTCTCTTTTATAGATACTTTCACTGGTGGTGTTGAAGTGACTTGGCACATTTGATTCCACCAAGAGCAGTACATATCTGAAATACGCGACGGACTGTGCCTGTCCATGGTTTTGAAGTTCAACTCAGTACACATCGAACTTCACTGTTCAAGAACTCTTCCATTTGGAGAACTGCGTTTATGTGGAATACATTTCTTGGGAAGGTTTTTCCAAATGAATTCAATCTCCAGCGATTCAAATCCATCGTAAATCTTTACTTTCGCACAGGCACCGATCTAAGAGCGCCTTGAGGATTTCCCTGCAGTGCTTGTATTTTGTACTTGAAAAGAAACAGTTCGAATTATCACAATTTTATTCACAGTCATCAAATAGCCTTTCCCTTATTTATTGCACATTTTTAAATTACTCTTAGCTATCTACTGAAGACAGATATTGTACCGGGTTCATGTAAACAATTCAAATAAGAGAACAAATTATTGACAAGGGACCTGATTTGTAAGAATCAATAAATAATGTTCAATGGACGTGAATGACGTAGTACAAGAAGAAAAAAATCTTCACCAGAGTGATCTTTGGAAAAACCTTTTGGCATTCTACTCCTCCATCAATATATAAAGAGCGGAAATCTTTCAAAGTAGTGCAGCGAAGTTATTCCACTTTCATACCTGATGAAAAATCCATTCTAAACAACTACTTACTATCATGAATATGCAACTGCATTTTTCTTGTTTAGTTTGTTCACCAAACTTTCCATCAGTTAGAGTAAACCCAAGCAAGACTGAATTTTTTAAGTGAATATCTTACATATTGTTTGAATAATATAATAGTTCTCTCCCCGTTTGGATGTGTGAGTTTTGTAAGTTTTGTATTATAATTACGACCAAAGAGTCCCAAGAGTGCGACTCTCTGGTTGAGGTATATACGAATTCGCTCGAAGATGTTTTCGGCTAATTTCTTAGGAGGACATCACACTGGGTGCTGAAATCCAGATCCAGATAGATATAATGATTAGGTATCTAAGAACGCTTATGGCAATACACAGGCAGTTGTTCATAAATTTTTGGATCTAGACTAGATCCAAACACTAGAAAAAAAAAATACTAGGAAGTATGTTTACCTCAATCAGAAGCAATTTCACATGTGAATCTATGCACAAGCCCCAATCCTTGGGTGATATATAACTTGAATGTCAGTTTTTCGTCATATCCCTCTGGTTGCGCCATCATCAGGGTGTAAACTGAGATTGGCCCTCTCTTCCAATCTGTTTGTTCGAAATTGTTCTCTAGTTCGAGCACGAGAAGATTTGTGGAGAAATAACTACTTTTTGAGACACCCCGGCTTCTAGAACTCGCCTGCCGGTTATTTCTTATCTAATTCTGCATTGGTATCGTTGATCATCTGGAAAAGGATCAATTAGTCTTGGCATTGTTCTCGAATAGCCAAAATTAGTCCTTTCGCCCACTAGTTCGTCTTGCCATATTCTATCAAACGCCTTGAAAACGTCAAGAAATAAATAATCTCCAGTGTGAATGCTTTGCTCAGGTCGCATTGTAGACCACTCCCAGGACTTGAAACCTTTTGAATAGTTCGACCTGAATGGAAACTGCTCGTTCGATAGGAAAATTAGTTATTTGACCTGATTTTGAAGTTATCCAAGTTTCGCCATGTCGTTCATTGATGGGGTCAAGCTTTATGGCCGATAATTTTCTGAAAACATAGGTTTCTTATTATACTTAGGTATCGTCATAACTGTGGCATCCTTGAAACAATACGGGAATAGCATCGATGATGTTCGTCATCGCCATTATGCCCTTTCCTGAAAGGGCTTTCATTGACCAGATTGGGATTTGGTTTGGGCCAGGAGTAGCGAGACCTATGACGATGGCTCTGATTCCTCCGGAGAAATGGGGTTGAGGCGTTATACGTTAACCTCTTTGCAGCACATCATTTGTTTGACGTATAGCTCGATATTCTCCACATCGTTGGTGAAAGTGTCGATATCGATATCCTGTTTTTCCTGTAACTGAGCTTAGTTTTCATGTTCAAAATCACAGTGAACTATGTGTAGGTCATTGTCCGTCAATTTTGATACGACTTCAGTGAAAGTTGGTCCTTTCGATGCTTGAATATATGATGTATTGAAAAGACAAGTCAACATAACTCAAAACATGTAATATTTATTGTAGATTATAAGAGTTTCCTTTTCTGTTGTTCCCTCATACTTATTATGTTTGAAAAGAGTGTAAATATTCGATAATATTCAAGATAACGAAAGAAAGAGAGGAGCACCAAGATTATTCTTACAGTGTACAGTACTGTACTATTGTAATAAAACCACTTCAAACGAAAAGTCATGAATAATTTCATAATTAACATTATGAATTATATAATAAAAAACGAAGCAGCCTACTTCAGTTTCTCAATCAATCATCCTTTCTCTAAACAAGACACATCCTTTCAATAATCTTCATTACAAAATCCGTAAAGCCGAAGTGGAAGTAGAATGTTGAGCGCCAAGCTCATCAGACTAAGGACGAGAGCATGAAATAAGGATTATATTCTGCAAAATTAAAATTCAAACCGCAGAAATGAAACACCCCGCGGTAATCTTTTCATCCGGTCCAATATATATCATAAACCTCGTATAACTAATCAGCGTTCGATCCAAGAAAGTTTCGAAAGTTTCGGATGCCCTAATTAAGAAACTCGAAGGTAGAAAATTTCTATATACACCACGTTCGCCTCATTCATTCCCTGTGCGTACTCAATTATGGAAAGGTCACCACTATCTGGGCGGGTTTGATTTTCTTTAGAGGTACTTGGAATTCTCAGATTGAAATTCTTGAACATTCATTTATGAAAACGTTCATGAAGATATGGAATCCATAAAAAGGGAAATCGTGACATAATATCTAACTATAGGCCAATAACGATATCATCTATATTTTCAAACCTATTCAAATACTCATTTGTATATCGCCAGTCAATTAATAGATTGTAACATGCTAATTATTCCAATTTTATATTTTTACAGATCTGGGAGTGTTCTGAGCAGTCTACAGTAGCGCTTTCAAATGAATAAAAATCAGAATGTGGATATCTTCAAAACGTAACTACACTCCAGGTTTGTGATAAATGCATGCTAGAAAAAGTTACTTCCCTGGCAAATATCAATTATAAATTGAAATATTAGTTCTAAATGATTATCAAGTATGATGTGATATGCGAAAAGTCATACTTATTCAAGAAATCTATAAGTTGAACCGTTCAAAGACCGGTACGAGTAGCAACACTAATCAAAAGACTATGTTCCTCTGACCGCCCTGTATGTGGATGGGGTGCCACATTTCATTTCTCCAACAGAATCATCGAAAGAATCTGCACATTTCGATGATGTATCCAACCCGAATATGCACCATCTGCTCAGACGAGAAACACGGCGACACATGAGGAGACAATAACGAAAAGTTTGCCGAAAATATCTTGTGAAGGCAGAGGTAATGACTTGTAATAATTGCATGTCACGAACATATATCAGTCATTTCTTCCCCCGTTTTTCCACCGCTTCTAAGAAAGTAGAGACAAATTTCAGTGCGCCTCATTTGACTGGGAAAATAAGAATGAGTTTCTTTCATTCTGATTTCGAGGTTATGATCATTTCGATGAGAAATCTAGTTTTCAGCGATTTTAATAAGCGAATCCATTATACAAGTCATATATTTCAGAATATTAGGCGTATTAAAATGAGATTGGGTTTATGTAGGTAATTGGTTTGTTAAGAGGGTTCCACTGGAAGTAGCTCTAAATTTACATTTTTCAATTCTGGATGAAAATGTGCCATTTTTGACAGTTTATACGACATTTTTCATCTACGTAACCATGCATAGACGCAAACTAAACAGTGAGAATCTGATGATGCCAAAAAATTATAATCGCAATGATTACTACAATAGATAGAGATACGACAAGTCGGAGACGTTACCCTTTTGTTTGATGAGTAGAAATGAAACCTATAGCTTGAAATAAATACTAAGAAAGCATTTTTCCTACACCAGAACAAAGCACTGTCCCTCGACGGAAATTTCGCTAACAATGTTCAGGACATTATGAAGATTGAATCAAAAATATAAATGAGAACTATCAATGTATTATTTACCGTAGTATGCGCTGGACAGGCCCTATTCCCCGAAGCCCCAATACATTTTGGAGCGCGCGCCAGCATTATCAATCAACGACCACTCCCCACACCGTGGGGTTAGTGACCATTGGGTCTAAGAATCATGTGCCCTGAGCAAGCGCAGTGAGCCAAGAATAACAGCCTTGCGCATCTGTCCGGCTAAGATTTCTGCCTGAGTGCGGCAAGCCGATATGATTTTAAGATTCGAAAGTAGAGAAGACATCATTCCACCAACGCCTCCAATAATCAGAACAACCATCTTGACAGCGTGCTCTGGATAGAATATGCGGAAATCGAAGAGAAAATCTCGATATTTTATCGGTTTTTCCTCCTCTTTCCTGACGATATTCGTCTCGCCAGGAGCTGAAAACTCCACAATAAATATTGTTTTGCTCTATTGGTCGAGAAGGACTACATCAGGCTTATTAGGTTATATGGGTCTGAGGGTGAGGAAAGAATAGTTCCAATCAATTCGACACTTCTCGACCCCACAACGGATTCAATATTCCTCGGAGCATAGGGTAACACCGGTGTCTCATCAATACCGTAAGAGTGCCGTAGAAGGTAATGTAGCACTCTAAGGGCCATGTTATATCGACAGATATAGGCCGAGACCGCATATGCTGGACATCCTTACAGCAAGTGCATTAGGATCTCTGGCGCCTTGCAGCAGACCCTAGACCTTGTGTCAGGAAGCTTTATACCCATCACATGTCTACGGTAGACTGAAGTGTTGAAGATACCATCCTGGCAAACCCTGATGAATCCCTAAGTTTCCTCGACCTGAGAAAAGCGAACGTCAGGCGCTCTGATAAGACAAAGTCTCCAATGATATTGAAGAAGATCCCATGCATTGGCTCATACTTGTTTTTTCGCAGAAGTAAGGTGGTCTCTGCGGCTTCTATCTGAGCTTTTTTCTGAACGGGTTTCAACTCGGTGACAGAGTTGTGGTCACCTTCATTCAGTGTCGAAAACTATACCGAGTTAATTAGCTGCTCGGCAGCTGCCCTGAAGAGAAATGCTCCAACTCCTGCTCTCTCATGGTCACGGATCATGCAGAGAAGGGGATCCGATCTCCTGATGACTTTACAGGCTGTATCCAGTACCATTCTATCATGTAGACACTCCAAACTCGAAAGTAATTGGCTTCCCTGTTGTCGGGGAAAGTACAACCGTAAAACGGACGATTTGGGAAGCAAACTTCTATAGAGATGCATCATTTTTCGTGTCTTTACGTCGAGTTGATACAGATTCTCCAGAGTCCACTTCACTACTCCAAATGAGTAGAGTAAGATTGGAACGGAAAGCATATTTGTTGCAGCAACTTTGTTCTTCCCCGACAATTACGATGACCAGATCTGTCGAAGTTTGACCTGACATTTGCTGCGGAGAGAGTTTTTCACTGCTATTACCTCTTGTGGGTGGCGATGTTACACCTCAAGGTGTAACATCGTGGTGCGTCTGTCCGGCATCCATATGATATAAGATGCTTCAATTTACAAGCCGCACATCCTCTCCGTAGGCCCCGCATCTTCCTCTTTTGAGATGGATCATTACACATTTGTCTATGTCGAATTTCATACCGATAGCTTGCGTGCACTCTTCCACCACCCTCAACGACTGATGAAGACCCTTCCCTCCAGAGGCATAAAATTTAAGATCATGCATATAAAACAAATGGGTGACTTTGTTCTTTCTGTTTTCGGAGGTGCCACAGTTAAGCCCTATATTATTTCTGAGCGTAACGGATAATCGCAATAATGAGATGCAGAAGAGAAGGGGACCGCGGGAATCACCCTGAAATACACCCCTTCTGAAAGTGACGCACCCTGTTTGAACTCTTGCTTGACCAGATGTTATGGTGAAGCGAGTTCGCCAAAGTGGTATCAGTTATTCAATGCAGCTCACTATTTTGTCGGGTACCGCAAGGCATCTGAGCAAATGCAAGATGAGCTCATGCGAAATAGGATCAAATACCTTACAGTAATCGATCCAGGCCATAGAGAGGTTACTCTTATATTATATCGAGTCCTGCGTTACACATATATCGATGAGCAGGTTCTCTTCATATCCAGCGACTCCTCTCTTTGACCCTCTCTGCTCATATATTCGTTCGAACACTCGGTCAACTGCAGTGAGTAATCATGTGTATAAAATTCTTGTAATTAACTCATAACATGAATTCAAGCACGTTATCGGTCCGTAATTCTTAGGAATCGACAAATCTCCACTTCTGGGGATAAGAACGGTCCGCCCCTCGACAAACCTATCCAAAATCGGCTGCTCTCCATCCAGCTATGAGTTGAAAACTCTGGCCATATGAAGGTGAGTGCTTGGTTATTTCCACCAATAAGTGTTCAGCTCATCTGGGCCTGGAGCATCAAAGTTCTTGGAACCCACAACGGTTCTTCGAACTTCATCTGGGGTTATCGGATTGCGAAGTTCATTGAGCTCAGGCTGTCGAAGCTCTCTGTTGAAAGCTTCGAACTGCACTAGGGCTGGAGTATCTAAGTTGAGTGGCTGCAGGTTTTCATAGATATCGTTCCAGAAGGATTCCACCTGATCAGCGGTCGATTATTATTATTATTATTTGGCAATGATAGTGTTATTGAACGCACTGTTCGACGTAGGTTTGCAAAATTTTTTTTCAGAGATTTTAGCCTCATAGCCCTGAAGTAGTTGACCTACTATCCAAGGCAAGGATTTGAGGATCCTGGACCCATCAGAAACGGTGCCTGGGATGGCAAAGGAACTGGGCGTCACCATGCGACTTTTGATGATTTTCAACGTATTCGAAAGGCCAAAGAGATTGAAAAGTGGATGCCTCACGATTTGAAGGATCAACAGAAATTGCCACGTTTGAAATTCTGTTCTTCTTTGCCTTTGTGCAAAAAAACGATCCGACATCAGTAGACATTCAGATCAGTAGTTGGACACCAATGAGCCATCCAGGCACTTCCCAAAGGCAAAAACCCATCAAAATAGACCATGTAACCATGGTGGTCAACGGCTGGTGTGAGCCACCGTAACTTTCCGCAACCGGGCCAAATCATCACAGCAGAGTTCTATTGTTAGGGAATCGACGAAATATGCTGAAAATTGCGTCTGCAGCATCTGTCACTGGTCAACAGAAAAGGAGTGGTCCTGCTCCACGATGACGCCTGTCCGCACATTTCACAAATCACCGTACAAAACTCATACAAATTGAGAGTACAAATTTTGCCTAACCCACCATACTCCCCAAAACTCTCGCGCACCGACTACCATTTTTTCGAGAACTCCGATAACTTTCTCACTGATAGAACCTCCGATAATCAGGATCAGGCAAAAACGGCCTTCGTCGACTTCATCGAATCACGAGCACGCAATTTTTATGCTGACGGAATAAATCAACGTGTGTTATGTTGGCAAAACTGCACTGATTCAGATGGTGCTTATCCAGATAAAATTCAATGGGTATTCACTGATATATTACAGTTTATAGTAGACTCCCCAAAACGGACAAATTTTTAATATAACTTATTACATACTCTCAACTGGGACTGGGTCTTACCAAATATTTTGTGAAAACATGATTGTAGGATGAGAACCTGAATACATAAACTCAGCCAGATATGCATTCATTCCGCTAGGAATTCTTCATTACAAAGGAATTATTTCTTTACAAATATACTAGTTAGTTCATGTAACCAAATTATCAACATTTCCGCAGTGGGGAAATTTTGAGATCAAAGTAGAAATTTTGAATTTATAGTCGTAATAATCAATTTAAATTCTAGATTTCCAAGGGGCAACTAATAAAAATATGTGTCCCTTCTGCGTTACCGTACAAATTGATAGCGAATTTCAATTGGCACTCGCTAAAAACCCGATCATTTTTAGGATTTATAAAGAAAAACCAGAATTTATTGGTCTATTTCCAGTACCTCAGGAGAGTTATAAGTAGGCCGTGAATCTTTTCAGGTGACAACTCGATTGCTTCACTCTCATGACTAGAATTTTTATTGTTTTACGTGATTCAATCTATCCAATCTTTTATCTGAAAACTGTGAAACACGTATCCATACGATGTGTACATGTTTCTACAAAATCTGAATCTGAATCTGCATAATCAAGAGCTGAATCCTCAGAACAAATGAATGAATATATTAATAAATGAGTGAATGAGAGTCATGAGCGATAAATTAGGATGAGATAATGGAAAGAAATAGAAGACACATATTTCTACAGCTGAGTGCTGAACTGGTGGATATTTTCTCAAATTTCAAACTTAAAAGTACTTTACGTACGTAAGTATACCACTAACTTCAATCTGTGACATCCGATTGATCATTTTAATTTATTCAAGATGGAGCCTAGCTGCAATCTATGACATAATATTCACGCCCAACAGAATTCTTTTTAATATTTCTCGTCTTTTGGGAAGGAATAGTTTTGGCTTTCTACTCTTCTATCTTTATACTGAAAAATGTGTGAATCTTTCAAAGACAGGACCAATGAAATGAATTTTGAAATGAACTACTCACGAAGTTTATTGCAGATCATGCAAAAAGTACTTTTCAGATACAAACTGGAAGAAACTACTATCATATTAACATTGTGTTACACAAAAAAATAGTGTTACGTTTTTTACGTGGGTTTGCCAATAATTGACGACAGTGTATGATAATCTAACTTAACTTTATTTCACTTTGGATACAACATATCACTTTAATTTGAGGCGAGTGGATCATGTTTATATTTGGCAATCGAAGGCGTTAGAAAATTCCTCGGAATTCCATCGAAGCCGGTGACATTATTCTCGCCACCTCTAAAACGGCAGCAAACATTGAACATTCGCGCGCTCTTAGCGGTACGTCTCAATTGGTTTATGGGTACCAGTGGCGGCCAGCGTTATTTTCTTTAGGGCATGATTCAATTTTTATATAAAAGTAGTTGATGCGAGCAGACTTTCTTTCCAGTTTGTGTCTGGAAGTTACTCCTTTGCATGATCTACACATCTTTGTTAGTGGTTCATTTCTAAATTAATTGCCTTCTTCCTCTCTATGGAAGATTCCCCCGTTTTTGTATGAAGATACAGAAGTAGAAAGTCATAACCTTCGAATCCCAAAAATTAATCTTTTCAAAAAATAGTCATTTCACTTTATTCCTCATCATTTTCTCAAATTAATTGCTGTTTTCCACAAATTTATTATTGATATTATTGAAAAACATCTGAGAAAGTTATTGTTTTGTGAAATATGCGTTGCAGTTTTGTAATCTGTTTTGTGAAAATCTTGCAATATGGTCATTAAATACGACGATATTGTCACAACATTGAAATTAGTAATGCATGTGATGGAATTGGATGATAGTTGATGAAAATCTATAACGTGTCTAAGAAACACTTCTTTGTGAGATGTTTCACTAATTAGTTCAACAAGAACGCAACACGTGTTGCAATAGCTACTTTGTGCGTGTCTATACTATATTATACAATAGCTCCCTCGGGCGTGTCTATACTGTATATAATAGCTTCTTCAGGCGTGTTTATACTGTATACATTAGCATCTTCGGGCGTGTCTATACTAACTATGGGATTGGAACCTTTGGTGTGAAAGTTGAATAACTTCTTTGATCAATTACCCAAACACCAAACTAATATTTTTGCACTCGAC
>WOGP01004582.1:0-13882 GCA_015342065.1 Leptinotarsa undecemlineata
ACTTGATCTATGGAACTCTTGATTCTCCATGAAATAAAGAGATCCAACGTACTTCAGCATTCCATTCACAGAGGCGGTTAGCATACACCAATATTTACATTCTTGTTCCATCTATCAATATATGTACAACGTTGGGTCAATGTCATTCATCGCGTCGAGATTTTGACATATCAAAAGTGAATCGGTATTTCTGTCCATCTTGTTTATATGACAATTTTTTATTCTGACCACTTATTCAAAATAATTTGTTGAAATAGCTCTAGAAACCTAAAAAATTTGGCATTATCATTAGTCAGTATTTCAATTAATAGACTTCAAGTTCACTAAAATTTTCTAATTTTAACGACAACTGAAGTTTCATGAGAACACGGTAATTTTTACAGAGAAGAGATGAAAATGAACTAAGAAGGCATATATATTCCAACTCCATTGACCGTTATGTGATAAGAAAATTATTGCAAAAAGTCTTCGTTCCATGTTCTTGTACTGGCCAGTGTCCCAAACATGAAGTGGCTTTCTCCATCAAGGCAACAGAGGAAGCTCTGGATGCCCCAGAAGAAATTATCTCAACATTGCTGTGTTACCTACAACTGCACGATAATAAATACATCGAAGTGGCTAGTCCCGCTTATACAACCTGCAAAATAATGTCCTATGGGGGGTCAATGCAAATCAGAAAAGCAGCCAAGGAATGTCCTCCTTTAGCGATGGCACTCGCTTTATACAAACTCGATGACGGGAAAGACCAGAATGTGTTAGAGTTTCCTGTTGTGGACGTGGCAGCAGCGATGGGTTGGGAAAGCGGGATTTGTAAATATAAGCTGAAAAACTTGGAATGGATAACAGGTTTGTGTTTTTTACTTCCTTTGTTCCAAAGAAATGTCAAAATCTTTCTCTTCACTTGTATTTTCTGGTTTATTGTTTCGTTTTAAAAAAAATTATGGTTCATATAAACTTTTTAAAAATGTATTTCTGTCTTTTGTGCAATAATGAAATGATTGATTTCTATAAAATGAAAATTTCATCAATAGGTTTCTGGAAGTTGTGTAATAGTAATAGTACAGATAAGATTGTAAGGAAACCTAAAAGGGCCATTCCATTAGAGGAATTTAATTCAATTTTCATTCGTAATACATCTGAAAGTAACAAAACTGATTTCATAGGGAAAAATCAGAAATCAAAGTCGAATTTCAACTGTAGATTTTATAGTTGTGTAGGTTTTCACGTCCAGTGTCTAAGAGATTGTCAGATGATTCCAGGTTTATTAGCAATGAATATTACTGGAGTTTTTCCCCAACACCACACATTTATTTCAACACCTCGACATGTGTTTCGATCACCAAGTGATCATCTTCAAGAGGAAATTTGATCTTCCTCTTAAAGAAACACGTGTCGAGGTGTTGAAATAACGGTTTGGAGTTGTGAAAAAAACTCCAGTAATATTCATTACTACACCTAAGGTTTCAAACAGTGCATCACAAATTTATTAGCAATGGTCTGCAGGTTTTTATACCTGAATGAAAACCTGCAGACCACGACTAAAGAACCCGAAAATATTGGACAATCTGTAAATCTTTTCATTTTGAAGTTAGTAATTTGGCTTTATTCTGTAAATTTCGAGTGAGTCAGAATAAAATAGCGTAGAAAAGTATTTAGCAGGCCCTGGATATTATAACAGTATCAATCAAGGAATTAGGGCGGAACTTGAGCCCAACAAAATCGACCAAAAGGATCTAGACAAAGGGCACCTCTTAAACTTCCCATTGAAGAGATACATTTGTTGGGGGATGTCAAATATCTGGGAGTTATACCAGATCCCAGGCTGACCGATATCTATAAAGATTAAAAAAATGCAGAGCCAGACGCACTTACAAGGTATGGAGATTGAAACCGGACAAAGCCATGATGTATTGGTAAATGACCGATCAACAAACTGAGCATTGTGCAAAGGCTTACTTGTTTGGGAATAATGAGAGCAATGAAAACCACTTCAACACCTGCATCGGAGACACCTTGAATCTCTATCATTCAAATCTTATTTTAATGGGGACGACGAGAATGAATCAGTTCTGACAGGAGAATTCATTGAGTTACATCGGATCGGGCAAAAGAAAAAATGTGGTATATGTGGAGCAAAGAATATCAAACATGCTTTTAGATCACATGTCACTGAAATACATGTTTATTACAAACGTCGCGATTAAAGTCTTAAATCGCGAAGGGTGGAAATTGATCTATCATCCCAAAAACATGCTTAGCAGAATCATTTGGTTCACAGACAAGTCACTGTACTAGCTACGTGATCCATCAATACACATTAGTTTTCCAGATAATGTTCAAAGAATATCAATTTGAGACCTCAAAATTATGAGCGAATCAATATTGTGATAGACAGCCAGGCTGTCTGGAAATGCCGTGAAGATACAAAAACTTTTGGTACAGGAGCAGATCAGGAAATGTGTCAAGTGGAAACATAAAAAGTACTGGGATAACATGCCAGGGAATTGGTAAGGAAAAACCTTCATTAAGGGAGTGTTTCAACAAAGCAGAGATCAGTTCTGGACAATTATAGAGTGTTATGAAAAAGAATGGGGGAAATGCAATAAACTGATGAGGCTACAGTGTTTTCGTGAGATTTGGAAGTAATGGACAAGTTAGAAGCAAGGAAAAAAACTGTAAGAAATCTGCCTTTCACATATTGGGTGGATCAGATATGGTTAGGTTTATTTAGAGTGCTTTTTCATTCTGACTTCGAACCCAAAATTACAAAGTTTAAAGTCGGAATTCAGAGATCATTGACCAATTTTCAAATTGAAAGTCGGAATTCACAGTTTATCGGAATTATTGATTAAATTAAATGTTTAAGAAGTGTGATCCTTCTAAAATACCCTGTAAGCTTTATCATATTTAAATATTCTTTATTTTTCTTTTCAGTGAATAATCAGCAGAAGAGATCAACAATCAGCGTCCAGTTCTCGGATTTAGGTTTTCGACTTTTTGCACCAGGAAATCTTTCTGAAAATCAGTTAGATGAAGCGTTAGATAGTTTGTATCAAAGGGTAGTTGATCAAGAACAGAAAGCTCTTCTACAACTCAATGCCATTCACGAAACATTGTGCAAAGTTGCTAAGTCTTCCTATAAAGACTGCTTGTCTGAATATGGTGATGACCAAATCAAGCTCAAAGTCAGGGAATATTTCAATTCACCTGACCCACTTAAATTCGTTTCCGAAGAAAAACCTAGAAAGTTCAATGAGGAACAGCTCGTGGCTGATATCCATGCACTTATATGTATGTACAAAAATAATTCTTTCAATGGAAGGGCCATTGCTCGCATCTTTCAAGGAATTCAAAGCCCTAATTATCCAGCTGTGATTTGGTATAGATGTAAATTTTGGAGGAGTCATGTTGATGTGGATTTTCATGTGATAGTTAAAATTGCTACAAGAGAAATCATCAAGATGAGGTGAAGAGTTTTTAAATGTTTTTAATTTTATTCATCTAAGAGTTATTTTATTTAATGTAATTTTAATAAATTTTATTTGACCTATATTTTCATTCATTTTTATTACTTACCATCTGCCTTTTTTCTGTTAGATTATTGAAAAAATATAGTCATCAGAAATGAAGAACATATTAGTCTCATGAAAAAATTTTGTTTTTCCTGAATGAGATTATCTAGCAAATGAGTGCAAGTGTTGTCCTTCGAGTATCTTGAATCATTCAAGATATCTCAATCACCGAGATCAACAAAAAAGAAAATATAGATATATTGACTCCGGTTATTTTCTTAGCTTCAGCTCGGTGGTGTAATATTTGTTATATAAACACGAGTAATAGAACCTGTTTAACTATAGAGATATCAAATATAATAGATGAATGTAGTTGTGTTGAGAATAATAAAAAGAGATAACTAATTGAAAACCCATGTTTCCTTATTAAATAAGTATAAAACAATATTCAGTATCTCCAGTTAAAATACTCACGACTTTTTTTTTTATCAAAATGTTTTGAAAGTATTATTTGTTCGAAGTTCAATTGGTCATTCTATTCACATTATTATGTTATGTTGTAATGTTAAATATAAAAATAATGAACAATATAACAAAGTTCAACACTTTTTATCATAGTGAATAGTCAAACATTGGATTTTTTTCATTTTGTTTTATTAAATCTGTCATCAACGTAACATTTATTACTTTAACTTCAAAAAAGAGGTGACAACGCTAACTTATCTGCGTTAACGCACTATTTCTTGATATGTTTCATTATCAGAATAAAAAATGCCTATCGGTGAATAACAATTCAATAACACAGATGCCCTAAAGCTAAATTAAATCTAACATCATTGGCACTTAAAATCGAAAACACTTATAACAAGCAGAGATTCAGAATATTAAATAAATCAGGTTGAGTTAAATAAATTAAAACAATAAAAATATCTACACAGAAGTAGTACAGTGAAGAAGTTTGTTTATAACAAGATTATGATTTCTGAATGACTTTCAGAATAGAGCGAACTCCCCTGCTGCTTACA
Source organism: Leptinotarsa undecemlineata (assembly GCA_015342065.1). NCBI lineage: Eukaryota > Metazoa > Arthropoda > Insecta > Coleoptera > Chrysomelidae > Leptinotarsa > Leptinotarsa undecemlineata. The sequence goes on from WOGP01004582.1 coordinate 4,538, forward strand.
GTTTAGTAAAATATATAGAAGTTAAACTCATTTTCTTCGATGTTTGATTTATGGCTTCCATGACCTTCATACATTTAATTTGTAGCAAATTTTAATGCCAGTTTGATAAATCAGTTCAATGATCCACTTCAATGGATATGGTGGGCTTCAAATTAGTTTTTGAATTTATCTTGCTTACATTTTCCTCTTGTGCTACGGTTTACCTTTTCTAACAGATATTTTTTCACTTCTCTATGAAACCGTTCAATACTATGTAGTATTCTAATAAGTAGAAGATGATGGTTGCACACATTTTACCATTGTGGAATACTTATTTTTTTGTGCTGTTGAGAGAATAGAAATTTATAGTGATACAATGTCTTTTGTGTGCTTCTTCTGCAAGAGCCCAACCGTTTGAAAGAAAAAAGACATGGAATTGGAAAATTTTTTCCTTGCTAACATTTATCAAAGTTCTTTCGTAGAGAATAAAAACAGAAATAACTATATTTTGAGAGCCCCGCCACAGAAACATACACCATAACAATGATTTGATTCACAGAGGGCAGAGTAAATTAATATAGTCAAAATAATTTAGTACTCTTTACAGTTTAGCAACCTGTAGATATTTTTTTTAATTGATTGAAACCCAAAATTCAATTCATTACCCAGAGTTCTCAAAATAATTTCGTTAGATCTAGACCAATAACAAATTTACATAGAAGTTTACAAGAATCTGAAATTAACAAATTTCTAAAATATGCTTTTCAATTATGTGACCACCCTTCTTATATAATTCTTTAATTTTTCCTTTTTCATATCCTGCAACCTAGTTATTTTAACGGCAGAATTTTCTTCCTTGCATCTCCCACAAAATTCTTTCAGAATGGGATGCAAAGGACTTCGGAAGTATACATTCTTGTTTTTCAATTTTTTGTTGTTTTTGTGTGACCAAGAATGCAAAAAAATTTCAATAACTAATGCTACTAATGCCAGAATTGGGTGGAATAAAATCATTGTTGGTAGAAGATATATAGCTGCTGTAATGAGTTGGGACTCTTGAGGATCAGCTTTGAGAAGCCTGATGGGTGTTTTTCTTCTGCTGCTTTTTTCACCCATGTAATACTCTATTGGTACTTTAAAATGTTTGACTGGAAGTCCTATATATTCCCCTGTTTCGGCATCAAATGAGGAATATGTCAATACTTCCCCAGTTTCAAAGTCTAAAAAATATTCCCCTGTCTCATCATCCATTTTGGTTTCATCTGAAAAAGTAATTTAAATTATTGTTTTGGCTCGTTAATTTCCATGGATTTGGAAATTAAATATAAAAATTATAATAGATATCTGTATATGGGTGTAGAAGAGCAAATATCTAGTTCAACCTAATAAGTTACTATGTATATTTAATGAAGAAAAGAGAGAAATGAAACTTTCTGTTTTTACCACTTTCATTTGTAACTAACGTTACTGTAGTTTTGTCCTATACGGACATTTTCAAACTTATACAATAAAGTTTATTGTTTAAGTTTGAAAAGGGACGAAACTGAGGTAACGTTAGTTACAAATATAAATGATAAAAAACATATGAAGTTTCATTTCTCTCTTTTCTTCATTATGATTTCCTACCACGTAGCAACGGCTACATCCATCAATTTAATGTATATTCAATATATTTTTCGCAAAAAATGTGCTCTTTATTGATAACATATTCCATTTTTCAATAATTTTGTTTATCAAATGGTTGAAGGCAAAATCTGCCTCCCCCGTTTTTACAATTGAAAAATCAACTAGGTATATCTTATTTACATATGCCCTGACCCAACTTCTAATTCATAGCTCATTACCATTTAGCATTTCTTGACCTACTTTTTATACCTACTCATCATTAGATTCCTTGACTTTATCGAAAATTTGAGGATGAGTGAAAAGCACCTTCATAGGAAAATCAGTTTTTTTTATTCTAAAGTCGGGGGAAGTTATTCAACGTTTTTTCTCGGAATTCAAAATTTTTCTCTAAATTTCGAAAGAAATTTAAATTTATTTCTCAGAATGCTGTTGAAAGTTTAAAAACTTTTTTTATAATTCAAGAATAAATTAGATACTAAGGCACTGATATCAGTTTATTTCACCAAGTTTCAGTCCATTATTTACAACAACATTGCTGTCTAGGGTTTAGCAACCGAGGTGGACAGAATTTTCATAAAACAAAGCATTACTGAGGCTAATTTTCAATCTAGATTACAGAACGTCATGTAAAGAGATTTTTCGTCAAAATAAAATACTAACTGTTGTCTGTTTGTTCATTCTAAAAACATTGATGTATATCCATGAAAATAGAAGACAACTGGAGTCGAGATCGGAAGTCCATAATTATCATATTAGGAATAACCATATGCTCATCACCCAAAAACACCATCACGCAAAGTATAAAAAGTCTCCTATGTTTGCTGTTATCCGTCTCTTCAATATACTGCCATGCGATAATTGCGATATGAAGACACTGCCACCTCAAGTTTTTAAAAGACAGTTGAAAGTGTTTCTACTAGAAAAAGGTTTCTACACAGTAGATGAATTTATACTTGAAGTTGGTAATGTCAGATCACTGTCATTGTGATGTATATATCGTAACATTTTGTTTATTTATCTATTTCAATTTTTTTATGAGTGTCACATTATTTTTTATTCAAATGACGTCTTATAATATTACACATTTATATTATACCTGAGAAATATGACCTGTCACATCTACATAATATAGCACAAAGGACTAATAAATCTATCAATGGAGTTCTTATTTTATTAACGATGGGTGAACTATGCGGTTGTCATATACCTATGTCATATATTGACAAAAAAAATGTATTACAATTTAAACAATTTTAAAGTTTTGAAGTTCATTATTGTTTTATCTCTGTGGTACCAATCCTTAAAATTTGTGAAAAGAGAAATGAAAATTTCTATGTTTTTTTACCACTTTGAAAAAAAGTTAAAAGTGGTAAAAAACATAGAAATTGTCATTTAATTTTCATTATGATCTCCTACCATGTAGTAACGGCTACATCCATCAATTTATTCATAAAATTTGTTTCGATCATTAATAAAAATATCGTGTGAAATGTTTACATACATATAATTATTAGAAACTTACTAGTTTTTCTCGGTATCATCAAAATAATTCGCCAAACTTGACAATTAGATGAAACACCTTGAATCAGATGAACTTATACATTATTTCTCACTTGATGAAATACAAATTTAAGGCACACACACACACCAGAAACTTCGATTATATCAAAACTGATGCGCACTATAATTACATGCACATATAATTTTGAATATAAAGGTGTATTGGTTCAAAGGTCATGGGGAACTTACCATTACAACAAAGGTAGACGAACAATTTTACTGTTTACAATACGAGTACATCATGCACTTTACTATTTGCGCGGTATCGTTTACTAGAGATACGAGTATTTTTATGCAGGGCATAAAGAGATTAAATCACAGGCTAGATCCAATATTACTTAAAAAACTTTTTTAGTATTATGACATTGAGTAGTGAGGAATTCTCCGTAAATTCTGTTGATTGTCAGGGAACAATAAATAAATAAACATTGGGAAATGTTATGAAAATTCACTAAATGATTGTTTGAATCGCGGAAATAAATTTTTAATTTGTTCAATTTAATTTTATTAGTAAATGTGGAAATTGATTAATCAAATACATGTTATGTGCGTTGCTGAATACACAGAGAAAAATAGTAAATATAAATATATAAAACTTTATACCAGTTTATTACTTCAAGAAGGTATATGAAAACGCTTTTGAGGAAGCTATTGTATAGCGAAACATGTGTTGCGATTTTTTTTAGAAGAAAACACAAGCACTACATGAAAATTCTCAAGTCGCACTAAAAGTGGTGCCTGGGTCAAAGTAGCAATTCACATTTGATTTGAATCGCTGAAGATTAAATAATCCAATCGGAAAACCGTTCTCAGGAAAGGTTCTCCGATTGGAGTTCTCCAAATAAAAAAGTTAATAAACAGTGAAGTTGGAGGTGTACTGAGTTGAACCTCAAAACGATGAGCAGCCACACCCCGTCGCGATATGTATCGCTCTTGGTGGAATCAAATGTGCCAAGTCACTTGAACACTTTCCGCGAAAGTATCTGCAGAAGAGAGACAAATCTCCCACCTTTCTTCGATTATCCAGACTATGGAATCAAGCAGCTGTAGGGTATGCTTCGCGTGAACAATACTTCAAAGAAGGTCTGATCGGAGCTTTATGAAGCATCAAAAGTTGCTGAGGTGTGTAGCACGGATTTCTGATTCGGAACAGTGCTCCAAGCTTTTGAGAAGCCGCCTTTGCAATTCCAGCGAAATATTGTGCCAAGACATATTGGTGACCATTTTAACCCCCAACAAAATCATCGAAGCAGAAAGCGGAATTGTCTGTCCTGACATTATTATATCCGGTTCGGAAACATTTATCTTTTTGGAGAAAACCGATGCCTGAGTTTTTGTGGCATTGAATTGAACCTGGTTACTTTCATCCCAATTCGAAATCACTTCTAGATCTTTATTAATATACGCAACCTCCTGCTGTCGATGAAGATGTGCATCTGCAGCCGATGTCCCGGAATCCAAATGAAATGACCAGACAAGTGTACTGTCGTCAGCAAAGCAATATATTGGATTCTTGGTATTTTCCAATTAATCGTTGATATACAATAAAAAGATGGTTGGAGACAATATGGATCCCTGAGGAACACCCGCATTGATGGTAAGAGTATTTGAGAGATATCCTTAGACGGCCACTTGCAGGGAACGTTCTTGAAGGAAACTGAAGAGCCCTACACAAAAATGATCCGACAAACCGTATCATCGAAGTTTAGTCAGCAAACCCTCATGCCACACACGGTCAAAGGCCTCAGAAATATCAAGCGCAACAGCTCTTGACTCTCCATGTTTCTCGATTGCGTTATTCCAAACATGGATGACATACGATAGAAGGTCGCCTGTTGATCTTTGTTTCCGAAAGCCATATTGATGATCGCTCAAGATGTTAAAGCCTTCTAAATATTCAAGGATATAGTGATTTCTCCATGACTTTTGATATCATTGAAAGCAAAGCGACTGGTCTATAGTAGTTATTTGGAGGATTTTTCTTGCCCTTTTTGGCTGAACGCGAGCAATCTTCCAACAAGAAACCTCTTTCTTGTAAGGTAAGTTGAAATGTTAAGAAATTTTGTGAAATGTTCAGTGGAAATCTCACAATAAAATATTACTTGAATACTTCAAGTATTCTTTAGGAAGAGGAACATTCTTGTTACAACTATGAAAAATAGATGAGTGACGTAAAATAGATAAGGAATCATTTAGGGATTAGAATTCAGTTTGTCAAATATGCTGGTTCCATATCATCACGAATTTCTGCTACATCTAGAGTTTCTCAAAGATGGTATTTAGGCCAAATACTCTTCATTCTAGTTATAAATGCTGTGTCAGATATCTTACACCACAGTCATCATTCAATGAACTTTATAAGATATTTGAGAGTGTTTTTTGTGATATGAATATGCATAAATAAGAGTTATCAAATAACATTCTCAAAAATTGTGAACTCTATTGAATATTAAATCAATAATATGATTCTGACGTTGACCAAATAGTGTTCGGAAGTACTGATAATATTTGAAGACCATATTTATTTATATATATATATATACACGGGCAAGCCTAATTCAGATATAAGTAGTTCAGTGCTATGTAGTACTTGATACTCAGGGATGTTACGAAGCTTCGACTCCGGTTCCGTTAAGTCGGAACTTCCGATTATTATTACACCTTCGGTTCTGACTTCGGCTTCGACACTTTTAAATCGAAGGTTTTAATCGGAGGTCTAAGCATAACATAGCGGCGACGGCGGCCTGTGTCGACTGTTATGAACAGGTTCATACATGTCGCGCGGTGAATCCCCCCGGCCCCCGACTCTCACTACGTGCACTCTATTTATTGTCAATTATTTTTTCACTTGTTCATTTGTTACGCACACGACACTTTTATAGGTTATTGGTATTTGTTTTCATTTTTGCGGGTTATTATCAGTGAAAGTGATCTGTTTTTGTGTTGGACAATGAAACCTAAATCAAGTTGTATTTGGAACTACTTCATTGAAGTTAATTCAGATTCGGCAAAGTGTAAACTGTGTATGAAGACATATTCAAGAAAGGGAGGTACGACAACGTCGTTAAAAGGCCATTTGAAGTCTATCCATACCACTGAATACGAAGAATTTATAAAGTTAGAAACTGAAAAAAAAATACTGTACAGCCTTCGACTTCGACGCCCCTTCAGGATGCTAAAAAACAAATTACTTTAAAAGAAACTTTGCTGAAGAATACAAAATGGTGCACTTCTAATGCTAAATCTATGGAAATTGACAAATTGATTTCTGAAATGATTGCTTTGCAAGATCTACCCTTCAATTTTGTGGAAGGTATAGGATTTCGGCGACTTATGCAGTTCACTGTGCCGAATTATCACTTAAGGGGAAGACATTTTTTTACTGAAAATATTTGTGGTCATCTATATGAAACATTAGCAAAAAAAATTAAGGATTTGCTCACACAATTTGAAAAGATCTCATTTACAACAGACATTTGGACTGAACCAAGTTCGAATGTGTCATTATTGAGTCTGACAGCGCATGGCATAAATAGAGATTTTAAAAAGCTAAAAGTTATTTTAAAATGCCACACATTTGAAGGAAGACATACAGGAGACCTAGTCCTAGAAGAAATTAAGAGTATGTTGATGGAATGGGGCATCATAAAAGAGAAAATTCATTGTTTTGTACGGGACTCTGGATCTAATATGAAACGAGCAATGAAACTCGGCGACATACCTGATGTCAGTTGCACTGTACATCAGTTGCAACTGTGTGTGCGAACATTATTAGATTGTGATGAAGAAATTAAAGCCTTATTATCCAAATGCAAAAAAATTTCGACGCATTTTAATCATTCCCAACTAGCTCAGACTGAACTGCATAAAATACAAAAGGAACAACTCAACCAAGAATGTTTGAGTGTAATACAGGAGTGTAGTACGCGGTAAGTTGTATTAATTTGTGCATTTATTTTTACCTCCAGATTATTTCATTTCAATCAAAGATCTATCCACGCTAATACAATAAATTCAAATGAAACTATTAAATCGATTTTATTAAAACTTGCTGTGGTATATGCACGCTGATTATAATGAGTGTATTATTTAGTTTTTGTCATTCATTTAATTTAAATAATACTTTAAGTTATACTGTAAATTAGTGTATATTATAAGCGTTAATTAGTTTAATTAATTTGTTACAGGTGGAACAGTACATTTTATATGTTGGAAAGAATGCTTAGAATACAGGATTCTCTATGCCTGTACGCAAGTAAACACAACATCTCTCAGTTGTCTCCTGAAGAATGGCTGCAGCTTAAAAAAATAGTGACTATACTTCAACCTTTTGAAGAAATTACCCGAAATATGAGTGACAATGACACCAGTATCTCATCAGTAATCCCACTTATACACACACTAAAGTTTACATTACACACTGAAGGCAGTAAACAAGACACAAATGAAAAATTTAAAAGTATAATAAAATGCACCATCGATCAATTAAATTCCAAATTTGGTGACCTTCAATCAAACAATTTCTTTGCAATAGCAACATATCTAGATCCTCGATATAAAACAAAATTTTTTAATGAAGTGGTTAAAGAGAATATTGAAACTGAAATAATGTCACTATTTGAAGCAGATACATCTAAAAACGAGGCTGATAATATTGCCGTTCCTGTAGAAAAACGGGCAAGAATGGAAATGCCAACAGAAGCTAGCCATAGTAATGTCCAAACAGTTTTGTCGAATATATTGTTAAGTAGTGATGAAGACGATGATAATACCACATCTGAAAAATGTGCAGTTTTTGACAAATTTGTTGTAATGAAAAGTATACTAAATGAGTTTAACAAAGGAAAACGTATAAATATTAGTGATGATCCATTATTGTGGTGGAAAGTAAATGGAAATACAAAATTCCAGCCGCTTCAATCAATTGCCCACCAATATTTGTCGTGTCCACCAGGCTCGGTAGCGAGCGAACAACTTTTTAGTGGCGCTGGCCTAATTTACGACTCATTAAGAAATATATTAGACGGAGACAAAGCTTCAAAGCTTTTGTTCGTAAAGTATAATACACTACTTATTGAGTCAATTCATTTGATCTAATTTGATTTTTAAGCTTTTGTTCATTTAATATACCTAATGTAATATGCTACATTGGGTTTAAATTTGTTTATTTTAATTTCTTGTTTATTTGGAAATATGCAAATTTTTTTTCATTGTTTGTGTTTTCTTTTATAATTGAAAATTAAAATTATAAAATGTTGACTAAATAATGTTTTATTTGTCCTTAAATAAAAATTCTCTCTCATGCCATCACTTTCTGATCCTTCCTCCGACTCCGATTCCGACTCCGATAAAGCAAATTTAAAAACTCCGACTCCGCCTTCTGTTCCGATAAAACTACCTCCGTTACATCCCTAATTCAAATGACAGTTACCTATAAGAAGGCCTGTTAGACATCGTAGTTCATCCCCACTGTAGTCCAACAACTGTTTGGTATCAAGCTACGAAGCAGAAAATTTCTGCCAAAAGTCAATAAATCTTCTTGCTATCCAGGTGTTCAATCTTTGTTTGGCAAAACCTAAAGTGATGCCAATGACAGGTTCTGGTCCAATGAAGCTGATTGCCGCACCCTCCTTTGCAAGGGTACGGCCTCCTTTGCAAGGACCATCCAAGCCAGGAATCCAGACCAGAGACAATCTGTCAAGTCTTTCTATCGCGTCGTTTTTGGCGATATGCTACCAATTTAGACTTTGCTTGGTAGGAGCCAAGACCTTCCAACGACGCTTGACAGTCCGAGAATCTTTTTATTGACTTGTGTATGAAGTTGGATTGATATCTCTGTCCTGGGTCTACGACTGAAAACACCTGCACCAGAAGCGGAAAGTGTTTTTGATCCGGAAGGTGTTTTACCTACTCTCAATAGTCTTCTCTACTCCTGAACAGTACTTTTTAAGGAAGTTCGTAGTTGACAGTTGGAGGCGTAAAGTCAGAGGTTATTTCCAGAATGATGTGACTTCCAGAGTCAACCAACAGTCTGTTGCATTCTGTATTGAATTAATCTGTATAATTGGCAATGTGCACATGTCTACAGGCTGATTCACGGTGGATGGCACATTAGACGTTTCTGGTGAACCAGACAACGGATCACTTTGAAAATTTAATGGAGGGCATATTCGGACATTC
>WOGP01004583.1:0-13882 GCA_015342065.1 Leptinotarsa undecemlineata
TCCTGTCCTTTCCAGGAAAGTGGACAGGTCACTGGGAGACATCTCCTTTATATCGGCAGGTGAACACACGATGATCACTCCAGGCACTCGCATAGGACATGCCTGACAGTCCCATTTTCCTGTTCACACATACTGCATAGAGGTGTGTCCACTAGCCCCATATTGTGGAGGTGTTTCCTTAGTCGACAGTGGCCAGTCAGAAATCCTACTGTTAAGCGTAGATATTTCCTGGTCATCGCCAGATATTTTTTCGGCGCCAGCATCCTTTAGTTTCATCCCATCTCTTTAAGGAATGAGCATTGGTGTAACATTTGGCTAGTTCCGCAATTGTCACCAGGCCGTAGGTGCCAGTGGGTCCTAAAACTCTTAGTCCAGCTGCTTCTTTGGCTAAAGAGTCGGCAATGCGATTACAACAATGGTCCACAATGATTGGCTTGAGGTACCTCAAACGAAACAATAATTGTATGAGAATAATGAATGTTAATTTTTACCCACTGCGTTCACCCACTGCGTTTACCCACTGATTGCGTTATTCTCAATATAGGTTGTCTGTTGACCTTAGTTTCCGAAAGCCGTATTGATAACCGCTCAAGATGTTGAAGCTTTCCAAATATTTGAGGATTTGGTGGTTTACGACTTTCTTCATGATTTTTGATATCATTGATTTGAAAGATATTTCTTACCCTTATTGGGAATAGGCTGAATATGAGCAATCTTCCAACAAGAAGAAAAAACTTCTTTGGTATAAGACAGGTATGAAAAATACTGGTGCGAGTTTATTTGTGTAGTTTTGAAGTACGATGACGGGCACTTCATAAGGTCCAGATGCCTTGTTGATACTGAGCTGTTTCAAAATTCGCCTGACTAGATGTAGCCGAAAAGTAATTTCTGTGGCTGTGGACTGGGACGCAAATTGTTCAACTAGCAGATTTGCTTTTTCTATAGCAGTTGAACCATCCGCTTGTGTTGGAATTATGGATTTTGTGAAGTTCTGATCAACAGATTTAGCTACCGACTAGAAAGATCTAGACCCATTGCGATTGACAAGCAGTTTATCCCCGATTCTGTGATTGTGAAATTCTTTGCTTCCATTCGTCCTAAATGTACAGCTGCCACGAGCATTAACAAACCTAGTTCAGTTTTCGGTATTGGGATTTTTGCGCCAATGCCGATAAGCAAGATTTTTGGAGACGACAGCTTGCTCGCAATTTTTATTGAACCAAGGTTTGCCGTTGGGAGGTCGTGTCTTTGAAAAAGACATGTATGCATTCGTTTATCATATAATAACTTCTCTTCAGAAGCATGAGTTGATGGATCTTTGGAGCTGAAACAAACATCTAGCCAGGGGAAATTTCGGAAATGGCCTTGATAATCCTTTCATTCAACTGATCAACTGCCAAACTTTGCCCGGCTTAGATTGTTCCCCGACATTCATCCGTAATTCACTCAATACTGAAATGAGTTTGTGGTCAGAAGGTTCCAATGGAGACGTTAAAGTGACTGTATGAACTTCTGGATTGTTTTTTAGGTATAGATCCTGAAGACTAGCATATTTTTTATCACCATTAGACATCCTGGTTGGCTCATTTGAAAATCTGAGCAAGTCCACTGGTTATTGCAAAACTTCACCTTCGCGACCTTGTTCGTCGTTGATATTCCAAAATTTGGGGCATTCTTTGTATTGCCTCTTGCCAGCGAAGAATAACTTCAAGATAATATCCCTTGTTGACCGTGCGGCCATGTGACAAGCATTTCTGATGCATTACGCCACGGTAGTCGAAGAAAAAATACATCAGAACCATTACATTTGATCGAACTTGGTGTGCATTTTTCGGTCTTGACTCCCATAAGCGCTTCCATTGGGACGATTGGACTATGGATTAAATGTCATAACCATATATCCATAATTCGTAATCAGTTATGACTCTTTTAAGCAAATGAGCTTCGCTGCCACACCCGTTATGGCATGAGCCAACCAAAATCCTTAGAAATTTCGCTAAAAGTGATTCGACGATTTTCTCTAAAATTTTACTTAAATTTTTCAACAGTTTCAGGGGTTTCGGATGTGCTGGGGCGAGCATCGGCATTTACACCTTCTCGAGCTTGTATAACTTGTAAACATTTTTGTGACTCAGAGGACAATCACCGTATGCCACTGTCAATATTTCGAGCACTCATTTTCATTTTTCACACAAAATTTATTTCAAAGCGTTTAATCCTTTTTTTGTTGATAACAGAACTTTCAAGCCTCTCATCAACAAACCAAACATGCTAAACAGCTGAAACTATGAACATATGGTCAATGTGAAATTTGAATATCCACCTTATTCTTTAAAAAGCCAATTAGGATAATTTCTCGCACAATTATTATTTTAACGACTGAAAACATCTGCCAAAATGTCCTCCAATCGATTGGACAAATAAAAACAGGCTTTTCATAGTCAATCAATAAATTCATACAGGGTGAATTGAAAACTGGTGATACCCTTAAATGGTTATGATTATATGATGATGTGAATATTTTGTTTCACACAAGTGTTTTTAATTACACTGACCGGAACAGATGGAGTATTGATCAGTAATAATGTGGATTACCTATTGAAATGTAAAACATTCTCCATTTTACAGAAATTTCCATTCTGGATATATGTCTGTGATATTTATATAGTACAGTACAGTTGATAGTTTAATAGCTTTTGTACAATTTTAACTCAGGAAGCCATAACAATATTGAATTTCAAATTGCATAACTTTCAATTCGTCGTTATGTTAAAATTATTTTTGATTTCTTGTGGATCAAATACATTTGTTCAATATTTCATATCATGTTATTTCGACACTCCACTTTTGAAATTCTATGATTATTACTGAAAAACGTCTTCACTTACACAAACTATATTTATTACTTTTTTCAGTGCTATATGTATTGCGGCATGAATATGTATAAATTGGTGAGTAAAATGTTTGTTTTAAGCATATATCACTGGAGTCATTTCTGATTTTCTATTCGTTTCTTTACATTCCAGATGAATCCAAATAATACTTTCAATCATGAATCTGCATTGGCTCAACTGAAACAGCTACCAGAAAGCTTCAGAGAATCGACGGAGATATGCATGGAAAAATGTAAAGATGCTGGTACGTTCAAAGAAAAATGAGTTCACATTTTGCTTCACGAATATAAAATTGTATATGCGAACTGGTACAACATTTTATCAAAATCAAATTATTTCAAAACAGATTATTTCAATACATAAAGAGTATGTTTGAGAGTGATTGACAATATTTCACGATGAATTTCCATTGTCTAATATATAAAATGATTTGAAATCCCTGGAACAACTAAATAAGAAGAATTAAAAATAAATATCTGTGAATAACAATTATATTAGGCAAAAAAACCTGAACTGAAATAATAGTGGCATAAAATATAAGTGAAAATAAAACAATTGAACATAAAATGAAAATAAAGAAATACACAATGAAGATTAAGATAAAAATATAAAAATAAATGAAAAAAAGCACTCTAAATCATACACAGAAAGCTATCCGAAGTCAGGAACCTGAGAGAGAGAACGAATCTACCTATAGAAGTTATTATGGAATTATTAGGGTGCTGTGTACGAAACTGTTATTTTCAACTGAAGGACGAATACTTTACACAAAATGAGGGATAGCCAATGGGATCGCCACTTCCGCCAGTCATAGCCAACATATATGGAGTGGTTTGAAACTCTGGCCATTGGAGAAGCCCACAAGAAACCTTGACTTTGGTTGAGATATGTTGACGACACCTTCATAATATGGAACCATGGGAATACTGAACTAGACTCCTTCCTGAAACACTTCGACAGCGTGAGACCTTCCATCACTTCTACAATAAAGAAGGAAATCCACAACGAATTTCCATTCTTAGACGTTTTGGTGAAGAGGACAGACAACTGAGTGGGAAACATATGTATACCGAAAACCCACTCACACAGGACAGTATCTGAACCACGAATCCAACCATAATCAATCATCTAAAAGAGGAATCATAAAGAATCTAGTATACCATGCATTTGGGCTCTGTAACACGAAGGAAGGTCTCTAGAAGGAACTGGACATCATCAAAAATGATCTTCAACGGAAAGGCTACTCCAAAGCGATGGTAAAAAAGATTTTGGCTGAAAGATAGCAGGAGCCTAGCAAGCAAGAAAAGCAATCTCAACCAGTGCTTGCACTTTCCTACAGCAGAGGATACTCGGAGAGGAGACGCAGAATTGGTTCCAAGTACAACATCAGAACCTGCCTCAGATCTGGAAACACTATCCGTAGCAACTTCACGAAAACCAGGCCACTAAACGCGGACTGCGATTCCAAGAATTGCATTTATTGGATACTCTGTAAGTGCGGAAAATCCTACTCTCCACTCTGATTGGGTGGGTTGTCTTACTGCTTTGTCTGGTGAGCTGAGAGGCAACCTGACTGGTGTGATGACGTCTCTGTGTGCCTGAACTGACGTAACTTCCCAATGGAAGAGCCCAGGAGGTCAAGACCAAATCATATCTTGAAGTTATGCGCCGTTTGCGCTGGGCAATATTGTGGAAAACAATTCAGGAATATTGTATCACGATAAACCACCTGCTCACTCGTCATATTTTTTCGTGGTATTTTAGTCAAAAACAACAACTTAATTCATGTATCAACTAATATATACACCAGATTTTGCCCCTCTGCGACTTTTTTTTCTGTTTTCAAGATTGAGAGACCCATGAAAAGACAGCGTTTTGTGACGGTTGGTGAAATAAAATTGGAATCTCTAAGAGAACTCAAGGATGTATCAAAAAGTACATATCAGAACTGCTTCAAAGATTGGAAATATTTCTTGTATGAGTGTATTATATCTGTGAATTACTATTTTAGAAGAGAAAAAAAGAAAGTGATGAATAAACAACTATTTTCATTAAAAATGAAAACTCACCTTATTTTTCAATAGGCAGCGTATATTTTCAAAAAATTAAGTTCCAAAAGAAAATTACATAAGTGATGAACTTAGTTTTATCCTATAATCATATCACATAATATCAAAATTCATGATTCACATGGAACTTTTATCATATTTTGATGACATGTTTGGTTGGATATTTGCTATGTATGTATATGTACCTCATATTTCAGTAAAGAATTTGTCCATCTATAGAATCATCAAAGGTTATTTTATTCGTTGTAACGCTTCATATTTGATATACTATAACGTATTTATCGTTTTTTAGCCGTTACACTCGATGATAAATGCATCGCAGCATACGAGTTAACAAAATGCATGTACTTCTGCAATCCAGAGGTGAGTCTGAATTTGGACAAGTACTCAAAGTTAACGCTTTTCTTTGCAGAAATACTTTCTTCCGTGATTGAACGAATTCATTCTAATTGGAAATGTCACTGCAATCATGTATTTACGAGGTATCAGTTTAATTAAATCGAATAGAGGCAACAGTGTTTAATTTCCCCATTCAGTAAACAAAAGTTTGGAAAATTTTACGCAAGTTTCCAAATGAATCACAGGAAACTCGAATTCGAATTGAAGTTTGTATTCAGACATTTTTGATCTGAAGTGCAAACAATTACTGCTAACAGATTTTACGCTCATGGAATGGCTTTCCTTAATGTGGAAAGGTTGAACATGGAAATTATTCATCCTTGAAGAAAACTTCACGAAGGCTCTGATAATTGTTATAGTTTATGTACTCAATATATTACAATAAAAAACAATTGATGAAAAAATTACCAAAACCAATCTGAGAATGGAAGTTCCACAGAATATAGCAGTTTGGAAAAATGTTTCAGATTGAATAAATATAAATGAACAGAAATATATGAGGTGGCTTAGCATCAAGTTGGAATGCCAGTTTGCTTGTGTTATGAAATTTTCCGCCATTGTTGACTCTTTTGGTTTGAATCAAATTATTGACTCATCCACAAGAATAACAGGGACATGTGCTACCTTATGATTACCTTGATTATTGTTCGGAGAGACCTGGTTATAACTAAAAATATTATTGATAGTGTGGAAATATCTGACCATTCGATGGTAGCTTGTATGTTAAGAGTACCAGGAAAAGAGAAAATTTCAAAATCTGTTAAATATCGTAGCTTCAAATATTTTAACGAATATGATTTTCAGCGGGATTTGTTTCAAATTTCCTTATTTCGTATTTTTGACAAAAGTAGTGATATTGAAAAGGTGTCATTTCTTGTCTATTTGATAAACATACTCCCATAGTGAGTGCAAGAATAACCAAACCAAGGGCACGATGGTTGACGGACGCAATAAGAGATATGATGAAAACAAGAGATAAGGCTTTGCTGAAATATAGAAATCAGAGGCTAGTTTTAGAGTTTACATAGATATGCGAAATCATGTAAACAAAGCAATTGAAAGGGAAGAGAAGGCATTTTTACTTTTCAGTTTCAACAAAATGACTCGAAAAAAATGTGGCGTATCCTGAAACAAAATAAAATAATTTTAGATAAGTAGAGAAGTATTTCTGATTATCTGAAGAGTGTTGATGAGGTCAATGCTTTTTTTGTTAATTGTATACCAATAATGGAACCGCCACCAAACTTACTTGAATATTACAAAACTAACTGTTCAACTACCTCAAAATTCTGTTTTAAAGAAGTGAATGATCTTTTTGTTTTTCAAACAATAGGCGATATTGAAACACATGCAACTGGTTGTAATAATTTGAATATAATGCTCATAAAACTATTTTGTTCGCATATTGCTGAGTACTTCACTAACATAATAAACTATTGCATGATTGAAAATGTTTTTCCTAAGGTGTGGGGCAGTGCTGTTGTGGAAGTGTTTCCAAAAAAAAATACTCCCACTGAGTTTAAAGACTTACGACCCATTAGTGTACTTCCGGCTGTATCTAAAATATTAGAGAAATTGTCAGAGCTTCAGATAGAGGACATTGTACAGTTCTAGTATTTCTTGACTTCAGCAGAACCTCTGACACTATAAATCATGATTTATTAATATCAATATCACATTGCGTTGGTCTGTCTTCTTCAGCTATCACCTTGCTTGCCAATTATCCTAATGAAAGAAGTCAAAGAGTTACGTTTGCGGAATGCCACAAGGCTTTATACTTGGGTCGATCCTGTTTGCTCTTTACTCCTCAAATCTCATTGAAAATTTTAATCACTGCAAGGTGCACTTTTATGCGGGTAACACCCAAATTTATTATAGTTTTTCCTCTCTTGATGTAGATGATTCTTGCATGATACTCAATGAAGACTTTGATAATTTTTATAGGGCTGTAATAGCACACTGTTTACTCCTGAATTCTCAAAAATCGAATGTTCTATTATTTGGACCAAAGTCCAAACGATCTGATATTTTAGAGTACCTAAACATATTAATCAATGGCGTGAATATCGAACTGGTTGAAGAAGCGAGAAATCTTGGATTCATCCTTAACCACACTCTCAGATTCGAAAGAAACTTGAATAACTTAATACGACGTGCACATTCTACTTTAAAATTGATATATAGAGTTAGGCAGTATCCTCCACTCAAATTGAAATAAGTATTATGTGAAGCACTAGTTTTGTCACTTTTTATTTATGCTTATACTGTCTATGGACCACATTCGAGTGAGCAGTAAAAACGTAAAATTCAAAAAGTACAAAACTCATGCTTGAGACTTATTTATGGAATAATACGTTCTTAGAGAATCTTTCATGTCGCCAACCTATTTCGTAAAATTATTCGTGTTGCTTCTACTTCTGTAAACTTACTTGCCGTAGTGTGGACAAATTTGTATATTTTTCCTTTGTTTTTGTATTTTTTGAAGAAAATTCAATGGGGAGGTATTTTTTAAGGTTGAGTGGAAGAACAGTTCAGTTATTGAATT
The DNA here is from genome assembly GCA_015342065.1 of Leptinotarsa undecemlineata. NCBI lineage: Eukaryota > Metazoa > Arthropoda > Insecta > Coleoptera > Chrysomelidae > Leptinotarsa > Leptinotarsa undecemlineata. The sequence goes on from WOGP01004583.1 coordinate 7,908, forward strand.
TATTCAGGAACTGAACTGAACTTCGCCCTTTATTTTCAAAAATTTTCTGTTGGTGTATTTCTTCACTTTCACATATTTTTTGACGGGACACCGGTGTTATCCTACGCTCCGGGGGATATTGAACCCGTTGTGGGGAATGAGAAGTGCTGAATTTATTTGAACTATTCGTTCCCCACCCTCAGGCTCATACAAGCTAATAAGCCTGATGTCGTCCTCCTCGACCACCAGACCAAAACGATATTTGTCGTGGAGTTTTCAGCTCCTGGCGAGACGACTATCATCAGAAAAGAGGAGGAAAAAACGGATAAAATATTGAGATTTTCTCTTCGAACTCCGCAGACTCTATCCAGATCACTCTGTCAAGATGGTTGTTCTGATTATTGGAGTCCTTGGTGAAATTATGTCATCTCTTCTCGCGAATCTTAAAATCATACCGGCCTGCCGCACTAAGGCAGAAATCTTAGCCACACGGATGCAGAAGGCTGCCATTCTTGGCTCACTGCGCTTGCTCAGGGCACATGATTTTCAGACTGAATGATCACTCACCCCACGGTGTGGGGAGTGGTCATTGGTTGATTATGCTGGCACGCCCACTGGGCGCGCGAGGCTTCGGAGGTTAGGCTGCTACGGAAAGTGTTCCCAGATCAGAAGCAGGTCCTGATGTTATACTTGGACCCAAATCTTCTTATCCTTTTCGACAATCCTCTGATGTGAGAAAGTACAAGTACTACTTGTCGCGGCTTCTATTCCTTATGAGGCTCTTGCTGTCTTCTAGCCAAAGTATGTTTCACCAGCACTTTGGAGAAACTATTCCGTTGATGGTCATTTTTATTTATGCCAAGTTCGTTTTCGAAACCTTTCTTCATATTACAGAGCCCAAAAGCATGATCCACTAAAGTCTTGATGATTTTTCTTTTGGATTCTTTGGATTCGTGATTCAGATTCTGTTCTGTGTGACTGGATTTTCGGTACACAGATGTTTTCCACTTAGTATCGGTATTCTCAACTAATACGTCTAAGAATGACAATTCGTTGTGGCCTTCCTTCTCCAGTGTGAAAGTGATGGAGGAACTGTCGCTTCTCACGTTTCAAACCACTCCATTTATATTGGTTTTAACCGGTAAAGTGGCGATCCCATTGACAGTGCCTCATCTTTCGTAAAAAATTCGTCCTTCAGTTGAAAATAGCAATTTGGTACACAGCATTCTATTAATTCTACAATGGTTTTGTTACATCGTGAATGAAGTAGGCATCGTTTTTGTTAAAATCTCCCCAAATTCGCCATCGATGATGATGTGTGGGTGAATCATAATTCAACCAATTTACATTGAAATTCACTTCTCATCTATTGGTTGAAACTTTATGAAAATTTGTTGAATAATTTTTGGAATTATCAACGGAGTACTTTGTTTAATCATTTGTAGTGATATCTCTTCATTCGAAAGTGATATATAGATTGTGCACTGTGACAAAAAAAAGATTTACAAACAACTAATATTGAACGAAAACTTCCATGGATTATTTACTGTTGGTCATTAGAGTGTGGCATCAATGAATTTCTGTCGATCTTTTGGCCAACTATATACTTATTCTCTACTGAATGACTCATCAATATACCAGAAAGGTAGTTGAGAACTTACTGTTTATTACGAAAAGGAAATGAGTATTTGAAAAAATTGCTATTCATCGGTTGAATTTCACAATGCAAATTTCCACCCTCATTTCCTTAGCACATAAAATTTAACCACAGCGAAATGAACTATTCTATGAAGCCAAGTCGATTTCCTGAAACGACTTCAATTAAAGAACGTTCGAGAGACACGCGAAAAAATTAATACGCAAAATTATACAAGAACATCAGACGAAGTTATTGCAACATTTCCGGGCCAATTTCCGAAACATTGAACCAGAGGGACTCTAATAGCTTTATACTACCCCATTTTTACCCCCTTCGATTGATTTCCATTAATGTAGGGTTGGTTGATAGAGCCGGAATATTCAGCCACAATTTCTCTTCTGTGGTGAGTTGAAATGAAAGAGGGGGTGTGCCGTATGGGGGAAGTACGCAGATGTAGTATGCAAATGGAAAAAACAATGTAAAATCATCACGAATAATTCACTATTATTCAAGCAAATTGCATATTAAACGCATTTCTATGTTTCATAATGGAATACTGATTCGAATTTATAGAAAAAAACAAGTTAAAATCAAGGTATTGATAGAATTATACAAAGCTTGAATGGAGCAAATGAATAAATATGAAAAATATGCCACAATAAAGAAAGCGATGTATGATTGAAAGTTCAAATTTTTTCGGTAAATTTTAACAATTCAGGTCATTTCTACAGAAGCGCAGGAAGACCACATATCTTTATTATTTGTGTCTTGAAAATCACGATTTTTAATATCGAAATTCCAATTTTAATTTTGAAATGGTCACTTTAATCTCGTAATTTAGAAATTGTGACTCAAAACTAAAAATTTCGACTCAAATCTCGAATTTTACACTTCAAACCCGAGATTACGACTTTCTTACTCAAAATTACTACTTTTCATCTTGAGATTACGACTTTGAACGCAAAATTTCTACTTCAATCTCGTAATTTCAAAGTCATGACTTCACTCTTGTAATTTCAATTTGATCGCAAGATGTTGACTTCAATTCCGTCATTTCGACATTACGATTTTGAACTTGAAATTTTGACTTCAATCTCGAAATTTTGATTTCAAATTCGAAATCATGATTTTTTAACTCAAAACTACGACATTTAAACCCGAAATTATGACTTTTCAACTTGAAATTACGACTTTGGACTCGAAATTTCGACTTTGGTCTTGTAATTTCAAAGTAACAACTTCAATCTCGTGATTTCGATATAAGGACATTGAACTCGAGAATTTGACTTCAGTCTCGTAATTTTGACTTCAATTCCGAAAGTTCGAGTTCAATCTCGTCATTTCGAAATAACGACGTTGAACTCAACAATTCGACTTCAAATGTGCCATCTTTATTGAGAGAATATTTGACTACAGCTGAACGACATTTCATTCGAAATAGAACTCAAAATTACTATTCAAGAGAATATAGAGAAGCAATAGGAGTTCAAAAACAAAGAGATTATCTCAATAAAGAAGAAGAGGCAATGAACATCTATAAAATCTGTCTATCTGGCCTTACAGGTATGCAACAGATAATCCAATTAGGAGAGACCAAGCTATGCCCTTTAATAGCTCGGGCATTGCAACCGTTACCATATCGCCGTTTCGTCTACCGCAGTAGTAGACGAAAAGTTAGGAGTCATGGCCAAACAACTTGAAAAATAGATTTCACATAGTTATCTCCGGCCGTGAAACTTGACTTTCTTTGATTCTCAATATTTACAATAAAACATATAAATGAGCATATCAAATGAAAAAAGCAGCTCTCATTCAAATCATATATACCTGGGAACATAGCAATAATTAATTCTGAAATATTATTATAACTTTAGAGGAAAGAAAAAAATAAATTGTCAGCCTATTAACCTTGCAAGTATATATCGTCCTCGAGAATACTATTTGAATGAAGCAACAATTTATCTCTTAACATTTTTTTACTTTCATAAACAAGTACCCTCTTTGGATATATCTTTTACTTTTATTGATAATAACGTGGGACTCCTATATTTCAAGGCATAACTTCCTTCTGATACATTCATAGAGAACTTTATAGGAAGAACTAGCTAACCAGCTGGTCGCTGATCTACTATTCACCTATGTTGTCGTCAATATGGTAGTTTTGTCAACGCAATGAAGCATTAGGCTCCATTCCAAAGTGATTTTGAATCAATAAGTTCAGCAACTTAGTACCGGTGTTCTCTTAACGTTGTGATGTGTTATTATATTATATTCGATTTTATGTGGTTTAGAAGGTAATCTGAATAAGAAGCACCACCGTTCCGTTCATGTTATCCCATATGTTGTAACATATCAGTTATTTGAATTTTAATTTTCACAGACATGGATTGGGTTAGATCCAAAGTGAGTGGGTCTAGGGTCTAATCGCCCCTCCACCACAACCCGCAATAGTTTATTATGGCTCACACCTATTCATACGCCACCAAATAAACATAGCTTTTTAACGAAGCGGAGTAGTATGTATGGGGAGTGGTCTTTCAAGTCGGATGATAATAGTACCTCTCTGTCGAACTGTAAAATCCTGATTCAGTCCCCAGTGGTGCAGACACAAAGCATGTGCTCTGTTGTTTCATCATTTTCTAAGCAGAGGTGACACACCATCTTCCGACAGTCGGAGTCTCTGCATATGATGATTCAAATGACAGTGACCTGTAAGAAGGCCTTTTAGACATTAGAGTTAATCCATACTCTAGTCCAACAACTGTTTGGTATCAAGCTTCAAAGAGTGAGCCACTCCTGGAAGATTTTGCCAGAAGCATAATTTTTTTGTGCCATCCAGGTGTCAATTTTTGCTAAAGCTATGCCAATGAGAGATTCTGGTTCGATGAACCTGCTTGCAGCACTCTTTTTTGCAAAGTAGTCAGCAGCCTCATTGCCTTCCAGGCCAGTATGGCCAGGAATCTAGACCAGAAACAATCTGTTTAGTCTTCCTACCTCTTAAGTCTTCCTGTCCTACCAATTTAGACGTTGCTCGGTAGAAGCCAGGAGCTTCCAACGCTGCTTAACTGTCCGAGAATATTTGACTTGTGTATGAGGTTGGATTGTTTCGATCTCTAAGCATACAATTCAAAAGCGTGAATTTCTGTTTGAAATACAGTCGAATAGGTTCCTAGGCAAGTTAATACCTCTGTCCTGGGATTGTCACTGAAAACCCACGCACCAGAACCCTAAGATGATTATGATCCACTTGTGAACCAACAACTATCTGCTCTTGATATTTCCCTCTCCCAAAGGATCCAGTCCTCTCTAATCGGGAACAGTTCTTCATAAGGTAGTTCGTAGTTGACAATTGAAGGCATAAAGTCAGAGGTAATTTCCAGAATGCTGTGACTTCCAAGGTCAACCAACAGTCTGTTGCATCTTCTGACATGTTATTCATAGTGCTGCTTTCTCGCAGACAGAGAGTTTCAGTTGATACGTCAAGAAAAGTACTTTGACCACGTCACTGAAGATGACTGCCATACTTGCAGTTGGAAAATTTGGAAATTTCAACCGAAGAAAACCATGACAAAATCCGGAAATCAACCAAAAAATTGAAGAAATACTCCAAGTATTGTTGAGGTATATATATGAAATATTCGCTTCAGAGGAGATCATTAGAAAAACTCGTGATACCGTATCAGTAAACTATAATTTTCAATTATGTGATTTTCACCGATTGACTCAATCTATTCAAAGTATTGATTGGACACCATTATTTCAATTGAATGAGGTTGATATTGCTGTTGATTTTTTGTGTCCAGAATTATATAAGATTTTAGACACAGTCGTTCCAAAAACTTAAAAAAAAAGGAAGAAATCAATACCCCATATGGTTTACTAAAGACATAAAAGATTGTTTATTGAACAAAAATAAATATAGAAAACCTAAACATTCATCAAACAATTATATGACCTTAAATATAACACTGAAAGAAGCCACATTGAACGCTTGATAAAACAGGTTTTTGATAACTACATCAATGATATTGAAAATGCTATTAAAACTAGCACCAGCACATTTCGGATGTATACAAAAAGTTCCAAAAAAAATTCTTTCCTGTCTTCAGTCTTTGAATACAATAATATAAAACTAAGCAGCGCTGAGGTTCCAAATAGCTTCGGTAAATATTTTGAATCTGTATATTGCAATCGTTGCTGAAGAAAAATCCGATTTTTCATTAGACGAAGTAACAGTAGCTGATTATTTTATAGCATTAAATAACTTAAGCCCAAAAAATGTGCTGGTGTAGACAACATTTCCACCTTATTATAAAAGGTTGTTCTGAGTTTTTTCTAGACCCGTTGATTTATATAT
>WOGP01004584.1:325-13881 GCA_015342065.1 Leptinotarsa undecemlineata
ATTCAATTCGTATATCTTGGATATACTAGAGAGAAGACTTACCCCTCTATAGTTCTCATAGCTATTTGAGTCTCCTTTTTTAAAGATTGGGGTAACGATTGCAACTTTCAATTTATCAGGGAACATTCCCCGTTCCATGGAAAGATTTATCAGATAGGTCAGGGGGTAGATTATTTCTTCCATGCATTTTTTTGGAAGATTGTTTGAGACCTGATCATATCCACTAGCATTAGAGTTATTTAATTAATTTATTAAGTCAAAAACCTCATTCTCCTTTATTGAGTGGAGAAATATGGAGTTTGGGCAGAGTGCGACTGTATTTTCCATAAATTTGAGATCATATTCTCTTTGTTCTTCCGCTATCGTGAAATGAGCATTAAAATTGTTAGCCATAGCTGTTGATTGTCTTTCTTCTTTCCTTCGGAAGTTACTAAAAATTTTTCATATTACCGGTTACAAAAGGAAGATAATTATTCAATAGATGAATTTCAAGTAAAGGATCCCAATTGCGAAGGAAAATTCTTAGCGTGGACGAAGAACCACCCATTTTTTGTAGTTTTTCTAATCGTGCTTGGTCTCTTTCTCGAGCTTCACTTCAAATTTTCAATATTCACTTCATCCAAATTTCGTCTGGTCGGCAAATTTTTCCAGTTACCTCGTCATGTTTCCCAGTCCATAAACTTCCTGCACACGCATCCAATCCGCCAGCAGAAAACCCAATCGCTTCAGATGTCGCATCGCATTTGCGTCAAGGTAGTTTTGACAAACGTTGACAGTTTTGCTAACGCACCCCGTTTTTGTTTCAGGTTCATCAATGCGAGACGGAGAATAGTTCAACCGATGATCGATCAGTCGAATAGAGCAGGTAAGTGCACTTTCCGCTTGGATTTTTCACGAGTACGGGCAATATGACACATAGCGATGTGCGAGAGGAAAAGTAAAAGTTCAATTACAGATATCATGACACAGTTCTGTTTATTTTTTGGTTGAGTACGGTTGTAGAGAGTCAGAACCACATGGGTGAGAAGTCAGGAAGGAGTTGAACAAAAAACTGCTATCGATCTCGAAATTAATAGGTACACAAATGATCATAGTCATAAAATGATATAAACTGACCGAAAAAAAATTCAGCACTATATGCTCTGCTACCGGTCGCTACTTCTTAAGCACCAAGTTGGGTGGAAAAATTCAAACCCTCTATTCTCTTCCACTCCACAACCGTACTGGTCATGTGTTTGATATTCAATGTTTTGCTTATATTTTTGAGACACGTCTTAACATTTCTACACCATTAAGGAATTAAGTGCATATTTCTCGTACTCGCAACATTGACTCGACCTCCTTGCACCAGATGCATCGATCCACGTCAGCGTCCACAACTAGCGAGAAAGGCGCTCCTCGCGCGTCTCTTATCACACATTTTTTAATGAATCGTGATTTCCATTAAAGCTTAACGTTGTCGTGCATTTTTACCGAGATATGGGCCAATCCCAGTGCGGTAATCTGCCCGATATGAATTGTAAGTGGAAAGTCTTGTATGATCGGTTATCTACGTTTTTATTTCGCCAAGAATGCTAGTGTGGGTACGGTGGAGTCGATATGCTGCGCCTGTCGTGAGTTTTTTAGAAGAAACGAGATGGGGTCTTTATCCGGCTCGTAGGACCAAATTAGGTGTAGACCGTATTACTACTTTCAGGTATTGTGTACGGATTGTAATGTTTGAATGGTTACGAATGTTCTCCGTGGAAACTGGAAACATCTTATTATTTTTTGTTCACTTTCAGGCTAGAAATACCATTTATGTTCTACAATGATTGGGTGATCGAGTTACTTTGAAATCACTGAATTCGTAACCTCATATTCGATTACATATCTTTCAGAATGTGTCAAATTCTAGAGCGGTAAAAATATTTATTGTTTTAGTGTGTTCTCCTGGACTCTAAAGGAGATTCAGATGTTGGTCTGACCCACATTTGTCATGCATTTCTATAAACTTTCCGCTTTGGAGATATGTTGTTCTTTTGGTCCAGTTGATAGTCGCGATATCGTTGATTATGATTTGTTGATGGTCCGTATATTTTTTTCACTTTGATATTCCGAATTGGTGTCTTCTTGCCCTGTACACTGTAATATTTTGTAGATTATCACAAGATCCTTCCACAAAATTTGTATCAATATTCATAGTTGACAAATAACGAAGTTAATAACACCAAGAGTGAATGATTGTTTAAATGATTTCAACGTTTTAGTTTCTGGTACTGAAGAAACACCGAAATCGAATAGCAATGAGCCTCTGAGAACCTGTATGCTCAAATCCGGCTCGAAGGACCAATTCCTATCGACTTCCTTTTTCCCGCCCAATATACCGACAGATTCGATATATGCGAGGTCGAGAGTGCGGATTATTAATGGCTGTCGATGTTAGAGTGTTCTTTCGTACGCTATCGATTTCGGAGTTTTCTGTTCCTGCTGGAGACAGCCGAAGAGAAATGGCGGCAGCCATTGACCCTCGCGGGCCGATCCATCACGCGAGGCACACAATCGGCCCAAGTGACAGCTCCACGGTCGGTTAGGGAGGAAGAGAGAGAGATCCCGATGAATACTCCGGATACGGTGCATAACATAGTTACATTTGCCGGGAAAGTCTCGCGATGGTACATTGAAAAATGGGTTTCGAGGTTTATAGCAGATCATTGTTATCCTTTATTTTTGTGGAAGTGAGGAAAATGAATGCAGAATGAAGTTCCATATTCCTTCATTCCAAAGTTTTACCACTTCGATTATGTGTATCTTTTATGTATATTGATGCAAATTCATGTTTTCTCAAAATGCAACTTCAGCTTCATTAACTGTTCCAGTGTTCCCTGATCCAGTGTTAAAGTATATCATTTCAATATATGTTTTTCTCTAAAAATGGTTCTAAGTACCCGTTTGATCTAATTACCTCACATACTTGGCTATAGTCGTAATTTTTCTTCGATTCACTTCCATATTAACTATTTCTTCTACTGCACTAAAAATCTCATTTGATTTCTGAACTTTCATTATTGTTTCATTTATTTTTTCTCTCTTCTTATTTCATTTTCAATATCTTCAAACTGTCTTTCTGATATTTTCTTTTTTATTGTCCTGGAATCAGTCTATGTGATCTCACCTATCTTTCTCTGTCCGTCTTTGTCTCTTCCTCTTTCTCTTCACTGCCTCTATTACTTTCGTTGATTTCTGTTTATGTACCTATGTCTGTCAGACTAGCTAATCATCTCTTTTGCCAGATTCTGTTGAACTTTTCGTTTTTCATGAACAAAATGAATCCATTTATTTTACTTGAATTACATAGCTCCAGAATTTGAAAATAATTTTCTATCACACTCAGAAGTAGACACTTTTTTGAGCTGAGGATTAACAAGGTGTCACTTTACAACGTGGGATTCCTAGAACTCAAAGGGTAAACCCCAAAATTACGAGCTATTTTAAAGTTGTCCTACCTAGACCCGAATCTCTTCTCATTTGCGCTGGTGCGGGGAGTTTCTTCAGCAGTAAGAGTCGAAGGGCAGCGTGTTACACCACTAATAGTATTTTCTCCCCACGCAGGTCCCAGTGGAGCTTACAGTCCCGATGGTACGATGGGATACATGATGGACGGCCAGCAAATGATGCACCGACCGCCAGGAGATCCAGCTTTTCACAACCAATACGCACATTATCCCGAATACTATGGACATCACCTGTGAGGTGAGCTTATATTCTACTTTTCACTTGTTTTGTTAATCAATATAATAAATCGAATAAATGTACTAATTGTTTCATTATACCGGCCTGTTGATATAGGGCCGAGATTGGAACCCTGTTGAACATCAACAATATTTGTGGAATCAAACTATTATTAACCTCAATTACTCAACCGATTAATTGGAAATTATGAAACTATTATGTTTTTTGTGATCTATAAATCAGTTGGATTTTATGAAAGGCATTTCTAAGTTCGAAGTAATAATAGCAAATGATTAATGCTTCATTGCAGAAAACTAAAAATTCATTTGCCGTTAATGTTTCCCTTGCTTGAAAGTAAATCATGGGATTTCCTATAATCGAAATTGCAACTATGATCTAGCGGATTAGATACCAGATCTAATGTATCTAATGGTAATTATTGTCGTTGTTCTGAAATGTTTCAAATTGGAAAAAAGTTGAGACTAGTCCACCGGAAAGAGAATACGAAGTTAGTTAAAAAAATAAGATGAATGTTTAAATTTTGCGGGGTAGCTACAAATTGAAGGATAATAAATAATTACAAAAAAGTTTTCAATAAATATATCATTTCAGAGTACCACTTGAGATGAAACCATTGAGATGAAAATAGTACCAATTTCTCATTTGAAAAAAAAATACCTTAGCTTCCCTTTTCAAATTAAAATAACTTTATTCTGAACATCTTCTGTCAATTTATCTCCATACTGAACTCTGTACTTTAGTATATTCTGAAAATTTTAATCCAAACATAGTCATTTTCCTATGAATCTATGAATAATCAAGTTTTCAAATTGCTTGGATCAGAGCATCAACACAATAAATTTGATCTTATCGAAATATGCAGTAAAATCAGACTGTGGGTTACTGAACGGAAGAGATTCATCGATTAATCAAGAGGAACAAACTACAACTTTATATTTACCAAGTGATTCAGTTGTGATTGCTTTGGATTTTTTATTCACGTAAATTTTGTACCCTTGAAAATAATGTTACAAGTCTTTATCATTTTCTAAAAATCATTCAATGCACAATAGTTGAAGCACTTCGCAATAAAACGACAATTTAAAAAAAACACTTATGTGAAACGCATCAAGCAACAATGATGCACAGCACAAAATACATGGTAATCTCCCCTTACGGAAACATCATCGGTATAATTGAGAGAAAATTCAAACCATGTATGTAAATGATGAATTTGACCAAACTGCCGAAAGAAATTCTTTTTTGGTTTTTCCTGTATTTTCCACTGCAAAGTAGCTCATCTTTACGAATGATTACGAATGCTGCTGAACCTAGTTTCAACTAGTTTCAATGCAAGGAAATATTTCTACATGAAAAATAATTTGTTATTGTTTTGTTTGGTGTATTCCTCTGAATATGATTCAGACTATCTGATCTCTTTCATACGTTGATTTTTAATATTCAAGAGTGTCACTAAAAGATTGTTTTGTTTCAGGTCCTCCCTTTAGTGTCACAACGACAATGGACATAGAAATATGCAACTCTTAAATGTGATTATTCTTTGTACAAAGTGTAAATGTAGTGCCCCAGTGTAGTAAAAACGGGAAGAACTTGTACAAAAAGTATTAGACTACTCGTGCTGACTGCTGCTGTACATAGATAGTGGTGACGTGAGGTTATCCCCGGAAGTGGTGTCTCACCGAGAATTATATTAAATACTGCACCGACAGTTAAAGCAAAAAGGACAACCGCAAAAATCGTGTGTGAAGTCTTGTGGTCTCGTAGCTTAGGTTCCTCGATGTGTTACCTAAACACCCTCGTCCTAGTCCCGATCAGCCAACTTTCCCTTCCCCCCACCCCAACTCCCATGTCTCCTAAAAACGATCAGCCGATCCTTCAAATCCAACACCCGTTTTCTTCACTGAGATCCTCGACGCAAATCCAGAACAAACAACAAATATTCACCAAGAATCAATTCTCCATTCAGAGAAGTATATCAATAACTGTTTGAATCGTTGCCAAGTGGCAGGATCTGTATTTAGTCAGAAAGGCATTCGTAAAATTCACAATGTTCAATGAGTCTCTTTAATTCTCATCATTATTTCCGTTTGATTCTGGATTTGGGTTGTTATGATCTAATCTATCCGTCATCACGTTTCTAAAAAAATTTAAAAGTACGACGCCGTACATAAAAAATAATACAAGGTTGTGCTGTTGTAAAAATAATAGTTGTTATATCTGTTGTGATTTTTTTGCTAATTGAGAAACCTGGACTCTATCCCTTTTAGTCCCGATCATGATATACGATATACGTAACTACTCAACCTAGATTTCGAAAACTAACCCAGCGAGGATCTCGCACGTCTAGGATAATATCAAATACACAAGTATACAGAATGTTGCAAAGTTACTCAGGTGGTTTTTGGCTGCTAACCATACAAGTTATATATCGTACCATTAGATTAGAAATTCTGACCATGACGTACAGTCGCTGCGTAAATTATGCATAAATTTATTTTATTGCGTTGAGCCCAAAAATCCACAGTTAGATGAAAAAATCTACGACCCAAATTCGGTTTGTTTGAATAGACCCAAAAAATTCTTAAACGAGCTCAGGTGGATTTTTGGGTATCCGTTTGTATTTGTATTTGTGACTGTACCAATTTTCTTTGTTAGTCCACCTGTCAAATCATTTGATATTAGAAAGTGATCATTTACTTGCCAGAAAATTTAGGAGCTATCTTCGGATCATCAAAACTGATCCCGGTTAACTTTTCAAGTTATGTTGTTAATGTTGTTATTTATCGAAAAACTCTGGATGATCTGAAGATACCTCTAAAGCGAGGCAAAAACTATGGCTATTCGTCTTAACGTCATACACAGACGTATACGAAGTTAGTGATGTTATGTAGGTTATTATTATTATTATTATCGCATACTAATGGCGATTAGACGCGTAGCCAAGACATTCTCGCTGAACGTCAAAAGTTGCAACGGTTTCTGCCCCGAAAGGAGTCATATCGTGCAATAAACATTTATAAAACAATTTCGAAAGTGTGAATTGGTAGGTACGATTCATTGTAAGATTAAGTTAGCCCTGCTTTCGATCCGAGAAGCCGTTGCGACTTTTGAATAAAGACGTGAACTAACCTTTGAATGTTTATAATTACGTATTTTTCGTTACCTTTGTTGAAGGTGTAGGTGAGAGGTGGGGGTATTGTTGTATACCATTTTGAATGAGACCCTTTTATAGTTTTTGATCTAATATACTGGAGTTATATTGTATATATTGTATTAAGTATATTTAACGCCTAAGCTACATTGTATACCGACGACGCCCCTCCAAAAAGGGCCCCCTCCCCCGCCTCACCCTACCCCCTTTTTTATTGTAAATATACCTCCGATTAAGAATGTTGGCTGTTCGTTTTGAGTGATTTCCATCATGAATCATCGCCTTATCCAATGTATACGAAAATTTGAAAAATCAATACAGATCAATGAGAGAATATCGTACCTCTGTGTTATATAAGTATGAGAGGAATCTTTAATTGTGTTCTGCTTTTTAATGAAAGTATATATTAATATTATAAACGATTATGGGACGAGATACCTCCTAACTAATTTGGTAACGCCGTGTCCTCTGTATAGTGTTTTTTTGAAACGTGAGCATTAAATGCTACATCTTGTGTACTTATATAAACTGTGTTTTCAATTTCACGACCCACCCCACTCCTTGTATCCCAAAATTTCAGTTATAACAATGAAATCTGCACAAAAATGTTGAAAACTTTGTAAATACTCAATTTCATCGTTCAACATTTCTACATATCACAAATGTTGCACTAATGTTGTAACTGAAGATATAATATAAAGTAATAATACATGAGATGTGCACTGTTTCTGTTCCTTCACCGGTTCCTAAAAGGTTGTGAATAACAATTTAGGTGAATGATTTTCAACAGATTTTATTTGAAATAGGGAGAAATACAACACAAGAATTGTGGAAATCAGTCAAAAGATGAAAGGGAAAATTATGTCTAGAGAAAAGTAACCAAATAGATAGTGATCCAGATTCTAAGTTTGATTTACTGAATACTCAGCAAATACTCTTTGAATTTATGTCTAAATTCTTTTCTGGGGAAATTCAAAAGTGAACTATCAAGTTTGTAGATATTATTGATGTAGATTGCATCAGTACTGAATTTTCTGGATACGACGTATTTCTGAGCAATTTAATCAAAGGCTTTACATTGCATCGCAACGGTTAAAATATGATAGTACTAGAGAATAGCATGGCATTTTTAAATACTAAATATCAAGCCACTGATTTATTGGATTCATTTTCAGAGCATGATCAGTTGAAATTTGATATAACAAACCAATATCATCATTGATAAGCTCCACTGATAACTCAAGATCTATTAGATTGAAAGAATAATTTATTTGAGTATCGTCGTCATAAAAATTATAGCAACAAGATCTTAGAACATTTACAAAATTTGAAGTTGTAAATAAAAGTAGCCCAAAGATGCCTCCCTGGGGGACTCCTGAAAGTAACTTTTGACAAGTTGACTCTTCATCATCTAGTTTTACCAACTGTGTTCTATTATGTAAGTATTATGAAGTCATTAACATACATACTGAGTGTGTTATGATTATGATATATCAGTCGAATGCTTGTTATTATGATTTATTAGGTCGAATTCCTTTGAGCAAAATCAACATACTTACTTTATTTATATCATTAGCATCAATGACGTCATGACTATATAAAGAAAAGAAAAATGAAACTTTCTATGTTTTTACCATTTTTTTTTTGTAACTAACATACTGCAGTTTCGTCCTATACAGACATTTTCAAACTTATACAATAATTTATTCTATACGTTACAATAAACCGAAGAAAGATTGGAGATTCGTCACTCTTTTATAGATATGAAAAAATATTAAAATGGAATAGACAATAATGAAGAAAATGATAATTTTATAAGTAGTATATTGACTACATTTAAAATATTAGTCTCTATTCTTAGTCTTCGTGGATATGAACCAAAAATAATGATCATACCGGTCAGAAATAATATTCGTAAGGACATTTCATATCTTAGACAACGCAGCGGCAACAAATTAAAACATTGTCGGCCATAAAGTTGAATTCACGGCCAATAAAAACTGGTATGATTTTGATTAACATTTTATAGTCGGCACCGATAAAGGAAACCCATTAAAAGGTATCATTTCATTGACTTTGAAATTAAATAATTATGCAAATGATGACGTTCGATCGATTTCCAGCCATTAAAATTGAAAAGAAAACATAAAGAAGATGAATATATACGATTGTGTGGAATGGTGTAGTACCACCACATGGTTGAGGAAGGGACAAGGAAAGTGGACGTGGCTAATATTACGGATGGCAAATCTAAAAATAACTAGTTAAGAAAAGAGTCAATGAATTTCTCCTTCACCGTAACACCATAGGGAGACATGAAAGTTGCTATTATGTTCCTATTCAACTCAGTCAATCAATTTCCAGGGCCATTATTTAAAAGGCAATAATTCAAACAATTATAATCGAATATTACCGAAACACCCCAAAATATAAAATTTAATTTAATTTCTCAGTATGAAGTGAACGTCTACGATCCAAAAACTACAACAAAAAATACAGATCCGTATTTGAAAATTCAAAGATGGGGGGTGGCCCAAGTCATATGACACCCTGTATAAAAGATGCATGGATATATTCTGAGAGCCCACATCAAGTGCCACTAGAATAATGTGAACAGGTTTTCAATATGTCTGCGGATAAAGAAGATATCTCCAGAACCAAAAGAGCTATATTCAATTTCGTTACATCATTGAAAAGTCTCTAAAATACAAAACTTTGCCACAATTTAACCAACACTCTATCTCTTATAGTTTATGAGATAGAAATGAATTTGAATATTCCTGTATAATAATAATAATAATAATAACATAATCTCGGTTTTACAGAACAAATATTCGTTTGAACAATTTCATTGAAGAGTCGGTTATATTGGAAGCGTAATATATAAGTTGACTAGTAGTTCGTTTCAAAAACTTCATTTTAACCAAACGGAGAGGAATAAAAGACCACAGATGCAGTTTTTTAAATGATCAGACCAATTCCACGAGTTCAACCATGATTATGATGTATTGTATTTGAAAGAGAAACGTTCAAAACGCAATCTTTTGGAATACTTGAAAGTAAAAAGATTTGAGATTTCTGAAAATTAACTGAATGACCAGATATAATTGAATATATTATATCTTTTTCTTATGGGGAATTTGGGCTAAAAATCCGTAGGTTCACATATAAAAAACCTTCTTTTGATAAAATTTTATTTTTTCATCCAATATAGTCGCCTTCCAGGACACTACGATGATTGTAGCGGTCATACAATTTTTCGATACCGCTTTTATATTACGATTTGTCTGAGAACAGAAAAAATCGATGGGGGGCAGATCTGCAGAATACGGTGGATACAGAAGCAATTCAAAGCCTAATTCACGCAATTTTGCCATCTTTTTCATTGATTTGTGACCAAATTTAGTGATGAGTGCCGCGTTTGTTCACGTTATACCAAAAACGTGTTTGAATGAGCATTGCCAACGCTCTGTTGGCGCAGTTTAGTTGCAATAAATCCGAGTTTTGTCGCCATTATACGCCCGAAACAGAAATACAGTCCAAATAGGGTAACTGGCCCAAAAAAAAACTGATTATTCGACTGGAATAGTGAAAGCAACTGTTGAGTTTAGTTTTTCTACCAGAAGAAGGGATTTTCGTCTGGTCTTGTCTTGTCGCGATCAAGAAAAGTTCCCTTGAAAAATCGTCTCTCGACAAGACAATCGAGTGTATCATTTCGGCCAAGACAAGGCAATACGAGATAGCCCTTTCTTGTCAACAATAGGCAAAACAAGTCGAGAGAAAACTAACATAATGAATTTTTACTTTAGTCCTCAGGCATAGCACGCCAAAGGAAATTTTGTTTTTGTTCTCGATACTTAGCGAGTAGTAAATCTCTTATAATTCCACCAGGAGCTTCTCTCTTTCTTTCTTTGAATTCGAACTCTTTCAACAGGACCACAAATATTGATTACCTATAATAGAATAGAAATTTATTTATACTGAACAACAAACAGAATGGTTTCCACTTACATGATGCACAGTTGCACAGTGTTTTTTAAAGTTCCTTAGGTATAGTATTCATTGAGTACCACTTATACAGTTAAAATCGAAAGACAAAGCTTTAGACAAAGTTCATTTTTCTATAACATTCAGATACTAAATATCAATGTACCGATAGAAACTGAACACACCAGTAAATATGATCCCAAGACCTTTCATCTCATTGATTATCTGTAGATAGTCCTTGATAGTAGGATACTTCTTTCGTGTGAAACTCATTATTTAGCATTTAGCTTCATTAAGATATAGGTCAGATACTGAAATGTAAGTAGATAGATTACTGAGATCATCTTGAAGCATCTCAGAATCTTTTTCGGTTTTGATTCTTCTAAAAAACATGAGATCATTGGCATATAGGAGAAATTGAGAATGCCCGATATACCGAAATACGTCATTAACAAATAACACGTAAAGGAGAGGTCCCAAAATCGAGCCCTGCGAAACTCCCAAAGTAGAGGTGAATTCGAACGAAGATACGTCTAGACACTTCATATTTCTTCAACGACTGAAATACAAGCTATTGAGGCGTCTAAAATGGACACTAGCGAAACTTAGTGATACCGAAACAACAAGAACTTCGTATGGATACAAATTTGTTTTCGATTAAATGAAGATGATTATGAATGGCATCCATAAGGGTTTCAGCAGAAAGTTTTCAATGTTCAAGAATATGACAGAAAGAGATGTTTGTAATGACATTATGCTCAAGGAATTCACTATATGAAATAACAAAACGTAGCTACACAAGCTCCGTGAAATAGACTGCTTGCTCACAAAAATTTTGTTATAAACAACCATTATATGAGAGTCAGCAGTGGTACGGGTAGTGAGGAGTTGTTCTTAGGAAAGGGAGTTTTGTTCCCACTAACAAGTAGGATATAGGCCTCGAATTTGCTGTGGGGTTACCATAATTATTAGTAGAAAGCCAAATTGGGAAATGGAACTTCAAAAACTCAGGAACACCCACAGAAAATTATTTATAATTTCCGAGAAGAGAGTTGGAGAACTGCGTCACTAGACATTGTCGATTGAGAGGGCACCTGAACAAAATAGGGTTGTACAACGGAGACATTAGCTTCAGACAACGTAACAAAGGAAATTATATAGCTCGTCATATGGACTACCCTGATTATATCCTGAATAATATGGCGTGCATCCAGCAAGGATCATGTACAAACTATGGAACACGATTGATGAAATGGATGTCATGGGAGAAAAATGCAATGAGTCCATGAGATTGGAGTGTTTTTTGGAGACTTGGAGGAAACGGAAAAGCCAGAGGGTTCTCAAGAGGTAGAAAAAACAGGTTACATTTCTTGTCTGACTGATATCGCTTATAATTATAATAATAATATAATTTATTCATCAATCAAAGATTACACATGTGTATTTCCCATGTTAGCTCACTATCCAAAGTGACACCCAAGAACTTGAGGTTTCCATAGATTGTATAGATCTACCAGATAAGGTTACGTGTAGATTATAATTTGGATTTACGTTATTGACAAACACCGTACATAATTGTTTATTTTTCTTATCAGAATGAGGCCATCTTCAGAGATATATCTTTCTATTTGATCAAATACTTTGTTACTCAATGTTGTTAATTGGTCAATGTTGTTGTGTGACATCACAATAGTAGTATCATCAGCATAATATATCATTTGATTTGCGGAGAAGTAATACCGCAGTATTATTCACGAATAATTCGAATAATTTTTCACACAAATAAACCTGAAGTCTAAATGAAATCTGACCGACAGTTTGACTGCATACCAAAAAAAATTTGCAAAAACCTCGGTATTCGTTTTTTCCACAGACTCCGCAATTCCAATATTTTTTCGATTGGAAAGTACTTGAATTTCGCTAGACTGAGAATGAAAAATGGAATTCTTTGCTGGAAGAACGAACTCTTTCGTTATACTAGAACGGTCATATCGGAATGAGCAAAACAACCCAGAAGAATCCCAAGTGAAGTAAACACATAAATTCTAGTTGGTGCGAATTAGATGTTATCCGGCTCTTCGCAGTTGAAAAGAAAGCATTCGGGAAAACGAATGCAGGGTTGGAATTGAGCCATAAAGTTGGAAACGAACAGCAATGAGAATCACTGTTATATAGCAAACTAGTAACCGCAATAAAAAGATTATTGATCAGCTCTTTAACATTTCTCTAAGAATTCATATTTTTGTAACTATCCTTTCAATAGTTTGACATGTCATGATCTGAGAAAAATAAAACGTTTGTTTTTGCTTAGGTTATTTTATTAAAATTGTCCCATTTTTTCTGAATATTGGCAATAAAATTCTTCTTCGTGAAAATGAATGAATTGTTCTCAGTTGCTAGTAAAGGTGATATCGTAGGATATGCTGATGACACCGTTATCTTTTATCAAGCTCCAACATGGCAGGAACTAAAAAATACTACAGAAATAGATTTCAAATTTATTAAAGAATGGTTCGATAACAAACTATTGACAGTCAACTTCGAAAAAACCCACGTTCTTCCTTTCAGTTGCAACAAATCTGGCATCCCTCCTTTTCGCCACCTAGAAATAAATATAGATGGAAAAATGTTGAAACTGAATACTACAACTGAAACAAAATATTTAGGAATATATCTGGACACACAT
>WOGP01004585.1:0-13881 GCA_015342065.1 Leptinotarsa undecemlineata
CTAGAAAATAAAAAATTGAAATATTAAGAAAAGCTGAAAATAAAAAATATTATTAACAGAAATGAAAAATAAAAATTAAAACATCCCAAACCAAGTTACGCCACGACGTTTCGATTGTTAGTATCCAAAATCATCTTCGGGTGATAACTGGACTTATTCCTCCGAGATCTGACTACTTACATGTCATTCGGGTGCTTTCACCTTTCACCTTTCCTCTTTCCGCTTCATTGGTTTTAGCGGAAGATGACCGCAGGAGTTGGTCGTTTTTCGCTTGATAAAAGGTTTCCATATGTTACGTATCTCTACGCTAGCTTGACTAAATGCATTGTTGGACAACATTCATTCATTTATTCAGTCAAGCTAGCGTAGAGATACGTATAGAAATCTCTTATCAAGCGAAAAACGACCAACTCCCGCCAAATGGTCATCTTCCGCTAAATCCAATGAAGCGGAAAGAGGAAAGAGGGGATAGGTGAATGGTGAAAGCACCGGAATGACCTATAAGTAGTCAGATCTCGGAGGAATAAGTCCAGTTATCACCCGAAGACCATTTTGGATACTAACAATCGAAACGTCGTGACGTAACTTGGTGTGGAATGTTTCAATTTTCATTTTTCATTTCTGTTAATAATATTTTTGATTTTCAGCTTTTATTAATATTTCAATTTTTTATTTTCTAGTTGTAGCTTGTATGTTATTTCCTTGTAATGTAAGTTTTTTGTGTTAAGTTAAATTGTTATTTTCGGGTGATCATTTTATTTTCATTTTTTTCAGGGATTTCAAATCAATTTATATTATATTAGACAATGGAAGTCCGAACTGATGTAATACACCACGAAACCACTTTCAAACAAACAGTACCTGATAACTGATTCAGCTAATGCATCGTATGTCATCAGTAATAAATGTTTATTTAGTATGTTTCTGAGTTGGTACAATTCAAAAATAAGTTTTCTAAGTCTTTTCACGAGAAAATATACACCCAGATATTTTATTGTAGCCGTTTTCTTTATACGTGGAGAAGAACAAATTAAAGGAGTTTGGCAATTGGGAGTATGTATGAAAATGTTTTTCTCTAGTGGTTGGTCTCTTATTGTTGATGAAAAGGTTAAGAATTTTGTTTTATCTACGTTTAGATAGTTTGGGTTGATTGTTTCAAATGCTCGGCTTAGATAAAAAATATACCAGGTATTTAGTTAGTATCTCTTGTTTATGCCATCAAAAATATATTGGATCATATCGGTTACATACAGCTGTTTCCATTGAATTTTTTTTTCTAAATCCGTGTTAGCAAGAACTTATTAAATTATTTAGTTGCAAAAAACTACTGTTCTTTTGTAAACTGCTTTTTCCATTATTTCAAAAATAGAGCTCAGAATACATATGCCACGATAGCTGTGGGATCCCCTTTTTTATATTACCAAAGTGTGACATTTAGCATGGATTAATGATCATTCATCATTCAATATATGGAATAATGTATTAAATTATTGAAGCCAACATTTTCAATAGTAGAGCAATTCAATATTTCTGCAAGTTTGACCGAATGGGAAAGTAATCAAAAATTTTTAAGAGAAATCTGAATACTATTCTGAAATTTCCAGACATTTCGGAAATTCAGTATGGCAGTACTATGAGTACCCATAAAACTATTTCTTACACAATTTATATTCATTTCAGTTTTTTTATTGTAATGTCATTGTTTACTTACGTTTTCTTGAAGGTCTCAGTAGGAAGTGGTATTTTTTAAAGTGATATAATTTTTTATTGAATTGAAAAAATTGTTTATAACTTATAAAACCTACTCATGAAACTGCATATTTTGTATTTTCCAAACCTTTTTTAAGCTTATAAAAAGTGTTTTCAGAGATAATTCAAGTGATGTTTTTTAAAAATTAGAACCGATAAGTATCATAATTTCAAGATTACACTGTATTAGTCCAGATAATAAACTCTTATAATATGACGTATCTTATCTGAATAGTTATTTAATCAACATTTCTCTGGTTACTACGTACACTTAAATAATAAATAGTACAGCAATTTTTCGGAAAAGAATCCTGATAATAGATGACATTTCTTGCGGCTTCACTTAATTTCTCCCCCTTTCTAAAAATAACAAAATTTGAATAAAACCGTCTGATGCAAAAAGAGCCTCTTACATCTGAAAGCAAATCATTTATACTTCTATTTCAAGAAACAAGAGTGCCGATATAATGTTCCGAGGAGAAAACATGTAAACTGCCTAAAGCGGCGACAGTTAAACCGATATAAATTATCACCTCACCAAATGCTCACGAAAATCCACAAGACGCAGATGTTGCTTGACATACCGATTACACATTGCCATATTCAAGCAAAATTTAGTGCTTGGATCCGGAGAGAAGTCTTTTCGAAGAAAGGTAAGAGACATGCTAACCAGTGGCGGGGTCGAAACACACCGTGAATTTTGCGCATGTAAAATTCTTCACCAACTAATTCTGGAACCCTTCCACTCCTACGAAAACACTAATCAACAAACGGAAAACAATGCCTGGAAGTGACGAATTTCCTACACCTGCGTGAAATTTTTTCGCACGGTTCGCAACGAGTAAAAAATAACAGTCCGGTCAAATTAGACCGTAAAATAAGAGTAAAACTACCTAAATTCCCACCAAGCTGAAAATCAGTGAGATTGTTTGAAAAATGATTTGAAAATGAAAATTTAAAGTTTCTCATATTTCACCTGTATGGAAAAAAAATTGTTCAAGGTCAAAAGTCAAAAAAATGAGATTTTCGCGATTTTCAGCAAAACGGTAAGTTTTATCATAAAAATACTTTGAACAAAAATTGTGGAATATAAAATTATCTACAAAAAATGTATCGATACGTTTTTTCCTACGAGCCACAGTTTTTGAGATACAACGATTCAATAAGCTGTAATCGTCATAAAATGCATGAGTACGCCATGTATATACATACACCTCTGTAGTTGTAATATATGTTAAAATATTTTTCTATCGGTCATTGTTACTTACACTTACACACTGACAAAGTGTTTTTTCTTTTAGCTATGACTAGTACCTACCATAAAAGTTAATGAATAGAAAGTACCTGTTGACCCTGTATTGTTGTTTCAACGCATGAAATAGAAAACTATTTTGAATATGAATTATCTTCCTACCCTCTATCGTTATTTGATGACGTTGGGATGCGTAAAACACAGAAGTCTGCCATTTACGATTGAATCATTGATGGAGGATACTTACTTACTTATATATACTTACTGATTAACGGAAAAACAGATTTTTAAACAGATTTTAAAAATATATTGGTGAAACAAGCTAATAATGATGCTGATATTGATAATTGAAACAGCAATAGAGCAATTCAATTTGACAAATACAAGTATTGATGAGGTGGAGATGTAGACTTACTCGTATTACTGCTCCAACTCCAAATGAAAAAAACTATTTTCTTATTAAAACCAGGAAAAGCTCAACATCAATCGGAAATATATTGATCAAAAAGTTTATCTACTTTTGCAAAGTGTCAAAATTATGTACTATCTTTACACGCAATAACTGGCTGTGATTCGATATTTGCATTTTACAGAAGGGGAGAAATGATAGTTTTCATAATGTTTGAAAAAAAAATGTAACTCAAAGTGCTGAAGTTTTTGAAAATGATAATTCAACTCAACAAAAAATTATTACTAACGGCATTCGTTTTCTTCTTTCAATGTACGGAACTCCTAAAAACACTATCTGCTTAGATATGCATGTTTCGTCAAAAATATCAAAAGTATAAAACAAGTACAATTAACTTGTGTTCCTCCAACCTCAGTGGCTGCTCAACATCTTTTTCGGATATATTACCAAGTTCAAGTGTGGCTTGGTTATCAGTTAGACCCTACAGACTGGGGTTGGAAGTTGGTCAACAATTTATTAGAACCAGTCCATACTTCACTTCCACCTGCGCCGGAAAAACTGCTGAACACAACTTTTTACAACTCCAAAAGGGGGTTCAGTGCTAAATGTGGTTACAAAAAAACTTCTCTGGTATGTACATGTTGTTAAGGCCGGTCGTGCTCTAATATTGAATCACCAAGTGAAGGTTCCGTTTGATTCCAACGCAGTTTACCTACATGTACTCAGGATGAAGATGAAAAAGAACAAGTAGAACAAGAATAAGAAGGTGAAGAACAAGACGAACAAGAACACGTAGATCAAGAAGGAAAACAATAAGAAAAATTTGAAAGTTACGACTCGGAAGAATCAATTTCACTACTTTTTTTAACTTAAATTTCATTTATATTTTCAATCTCTGCTAAATATCCATTATTTTGCAATAGTTTCAAATTAAACAGGACCACAAACACATGAAATAGGCCTACTGGGGAAACCACGTTAAAAAAACGCGCTAAGTACATTACCTCACAGGTGGCGTGGAAACGTGTGCTTATTATGACGATTACAACTTTTACAACTTTTTGAATCGTTATATCTCAAAAACGGTGGCTCGTAGGAAAAAAAAATATTGAAATTTTTTTTGTAAATAATTTCATGATCTAATGAAGTTTTGCCTAAAGTATTTTTATAATAAAACTTACCATTTTGCTGAACATCCCAAAAAACTCATTTTTTGACTTTCAACTTGAATGAATTTTTTTCCATACGGAGGAAACATGAGGAACTTTGAAATTTTATTTTTTATCATATTTTAAACGATCTTACTGATTTTCAGCTTAGTGGGAATTTAGGTAGCTTTCAGTGTCTAAATTGTCCGGACTATAAGGCCTACTTGATATTTGATAGTCCATTGAAATGTTACATTTCTTATCGTACGTTTTTCAGAGGATGCTATTATATTTTATGGGTAGGGGGGTTATTGTAGGCATAAGTTGAAGTTTGTGGGGTCGCAACCCTTGCCCCCCATCAGCCGTCATCTTGGAGAAGAGATGCAAAGGGTTTTGCGCTGTATCTCGTAAGTTAACAACCCCACAGAAAATTTTATGAGACATTATTTGTCTTCAAACTTATTTCGATAATTTTTCATCGTAAAATGAAAAAGGAAAAAATTATATTCAAGGGTTGATTGAGTTTTCTGCCTATCCCATAAATGGCGTCTTCAAAGTGGGAGGTGTCATCACCTTCACTATCTGTAGGACAAGTTGAGTAAATTTACTTTCTGTTTCATTGATTCTCACCTTATAGAAATCACAGTTTTTAATGATATTATTATACAAATAATAATAGCATTAATATTCTCCCAGTCAGTTTTTTTTCAATATCTATCATAAATTGATGTGAAATGGTCTTACGAAATTGAAATAATGAATTATGTATTCAATGCCCTTATTCAGTACCCAATTATCTAGCAATCAAAAAATGTTCCAAGAATAATTTGAATATTTATAATATTTGTTTTGGAGATAAAATCAGAGAATAAAGCAACCAACACAAATAAGCAGCGGTTTTCTCATGCTTGAACTCAGATTAATATCTTCTTTGGACGTACAGTGTTTGATTTATAATTATTATGAAAATGAATGAAATAACTAACATTCTACAAGGATCGATCAGAACAATGGCGGTGAAACTGATTCCAAATTCCAACCACCTCAAGTTTAAATGAGAGTAATTGTTCAAAAATTTCGGCTGCTTCATTTCTTAATGCGATGTGAAATTATAGTTGTTATACGATTTTGATGTAACAGTTCAATTGGAAGATTAATGACTATATGCTTAACTTATAATTTACCGCTTGTAGTAGTATCGTTGAAACATTTTAATAACTGAATTTCATTTCGGTTATTGATAGGTTAACCATCAATACATAATGATACCTGGCAGCCAACAAGGCATTTTTTTCATTATTTTATGCTTATCTTATGATTGTCCAAAATACTTCTCTAATTCATTTGTAATGATAACAATTACACTTATCCATGACGATGATTAAACAATTTTCACAAAATTTTTTGTTACGTCACTAAATTAGTTGATAGTGAATGAGATAAAAATTATAATTGTACAGTACTGGACAGAATCAACATCATCTCGGCTATATAAAATCATCCTTTAGAACATTTAAATGTTATAAGAATTGGAGAGAACAAAATTTTGTCCGGTAGATATTGGTGGAATGAAACTTCTATTAGCAAACGTTTAGTCACTTCAAGATACGAGTACGTGTAAAAATTCGAATGGAATTTCTACTTATTTGGTTGGAGAGGAGGTCACTCTCGCTGATATAGTGTTTGCTTTCAATTTTCTAAATGCCTACAAGAATGTCCTCGATCCCGACTATAAGAAGCCATTTGTTAATGTGGATAGATGGTTGAACACCCTGACAAACCAACGGGAATTCAAAGAGGTTCTTGATCAAGTAGAAATTTGCAGTAAACCAGCTCAAATTAGTTAAACCAGCAGCTCAAGGTAAAGGAAAGAAGGAGGAAAAGACACTGGAGAAGAAGAGTGAACAGAAACAAGAGATGAAGCAAGAGGTTCCAGAACCAGAAGAACTAGAAGAAGAGAAACCCAGGAAAGAAGAGGACCCTTTCGCAGATATACCCAAAGGTAGGTACTTTCGACGATTTCAAAATATTCTACTTCAACGAAGAAGGAAGCAAATCCATTCCATACTTCTGGCAGAAATTCAACCCAGAAAACTACTCGATATGGTACTGCTAGTACAAATATCCTTAAGAACTCGCCAAAGTATTCATGAGTTGCAACCTCATAATCGGTATGTTCCAGAGGTTAGACAAAATACGTAAGCGGGCGTTTGCGTCGGTATGCCTTTTTGGAGAAGATAACAACAGCACCATTTCGGAAGTTTGGGTGTGGCGAGGCCAGAAGACTGCTGTCCCATTGAGTCCCTATTGGCAAATAGATTATGAATCATATGATTAGCCTCGTTCAAACTCTGCTACCCAATATTTTACCGTTGTGAACGAAGTAGCTAACTCACCCAGAGTAGAATCCAATTAAGCATTTATATTCGATGGAATGAGGCTTTTCAAATGAAAGTATTGTACCACATAACGATGACCAATTTTCTCCATCTTCACGAATTCACCGAACACGTTCGCTAATGATGGGTGTCAAACAAATACTATGCATCGCAGCGCCTTCAAACTCGAAACATATGCTTCATAGATTGTGTATTTTCTGATAGCGTGATATTGCGCTAACAACTGGCGCCATCTCTAGGTCAGGCCGGGTATTGTGGGACCACCCTGGTAACAGAAGAGTATTTCAATACAATAATTACTTCCAACATTTTCCCGAATGATATATGACAGTCATCTCTCAGCTCCTGTTTTATGAAAGTCCTGCATTGAAGATCCTCTAGAAACCGCAATATCCGTAGCTCTTCTCATTTGTTGTTTGAAGGGCCATAAGTAGTGTATCTACGATCTTTCAACGAGAAAACTTCCATTCACTTTCAGCGATAAGTGGCGAATGTGCTGTTAATGCCGCTACAAGTGAGGGTGGGTAGTATCTGAACGAAAATTATTACAGATTGAGAGCTGCCAACAGTATTTATCAAGGCGTCTGGCTGGTGATGGACTATTGATTGGGGCCAAAAGTTCGGAAGGGGAAGCTTGGACAAAATAAATATTGTTCAACAACGTCATGGGGAAAAACACGTGTTATTTCATGAAGACAGGCTAGTTTATTTGTTCGAGTCATTTATATTGAGGAAATTAACTGAATTTTTTCAGATATATCTTGTAGAGTAAGTAGCTTATCTGGTTTACAAACAGATATAAAGATATTCATTTACTAACATGATTTTGCGTGTAGCGTTTTTGTTGTTATAATACAATCTCTGAGTAAATTTGTGAATTGCACTAAGACAACCGTCCTGAACGCAAAGTAAAACTTCTTTGTCTACAACACAATTGAGAATCTATAACAGAATGGTTGAATGATCATTATATCCATCGTTAGACTGGTGGTTTCCAAGATTGACAGATTTGATACTGTTAGATTTTTCTTGCGTATTCGTTTCAAATCTCGAGTTTATAAAACTTAACGAGACTTACGGAATTTTGAGAATCAGGAAAGAAAAAATAAATGTATATTTGTATATGTATAATACATTTAAAAATAATTATTCATGTACTCTGGGAAATACTCATTAGAGCAGTACATTAGCATGTTTCCAGCAGTAACATAGTTTGATTCTATTTTCTATGTTTCAAATGTTCAGAATTATACCAAATTTTCTTCTTGACACTTCATTGGTCAGTTATTCAATAAGAAATAAATAAAACGGCTGAACATATTCTGTTGAAATATGTTAAAATCTGTTTTTCCTTTAAACAGCTGTCGCCACCTTACGCACGACAACACTCAAAAGTCGAAACTTGTGCGAGTTAATAGTCTGGTCACAAGATTCTTTTTTGGAACTTCTGTCCAAAGGTACCAAAAATTGGATTGTTCCATGCTATTGAAAATGATACTGGTTTGGTTATAGACTGATCGAGTTAGGGGTAAATCATACTTATCGGGCCTAATCAGTCCCAATACCTCTTTATATTTGCAGAAGAAAGAAAAATTCAAGAAGCAAGAGTTTGAATTGGCCGCGTGTCTGTTGACCAATAAAATTGATCGTGTCTACAGCGGTGTTGCCAAGTGCCAATTATTTTAACAAAAATACCAAGTTGTGAAAGATTACAAAGAGTACATTATTCTATACATTCAAGAGAGATAGCTGACTGGGTGGCAATATGGCTATTATAAAACGTTTAATTTCTTATTTTTGGTGGGTGGCATGAATGCATTTTTGATGAACTGCAAGTAATATGAACTTATATGTAAAACCAACCTCTAAAGCTAGTTCGATGAAATCTGTATTTTTCAAAGGAATTATTGAACTCAATCTACTTCCTCGTGAAATCAAAGAATCTTCGTCCATAAAATTGTTTAAAACAAACTTGAAATAATATGTGACAAATTAAACATTATAAATGTGTATATATATGTATGTATGTTTATATGTATGTATATGTGTATATATGTATAAAATAGATGGTTCCTGATGTGGGATAATTTTGATATTATTTTGTCTATGTAGATATATATCTGTGTGTCTATATTTATGTATATATAGCATGTATATATAGCATGTTCCATACTATTCTTTTATTGTTTATATTTTCTTTATACATTGTAATCTGATTATCCGATGATAAATAAAGTATTCATTCATTCATTTATTTTATTAGGGTTCATGAGCCTTCGAAAACCATTTAAAAATGTAGCTCGTTGGATTCTATTTAGGACCATGGTGTTCCAGTACATTTTATTTCATATGGAGAATTTTTTCCAATATTAAAATTTCAGTGATATAACAGGAAAATGTCTACTGCCGAATACATTTCAAAAATAATATTTTTATTGCGTTTTGGATGCCATGTATGATTAATTATCCCTTCCAATGAATTTGTTATATTTTATTTTTAGATTTAGTTGTCGGAAGTGAGTATCATTTTACTTTGAAATACGAATAAATCAGAAACTATTTATACGCTCCGTGAATTTTACAATTTAGCATGTACAATTTAGCAATGTTCATTATTTATTTGTATTGTTCCTATTGGTCAATCGAACAAGAAGCGGGACTAGGCCCGTGACGTCACAAGCCTAGAAAATCTGATATTTAATAATTGATTACGGAAAAACAACGATATTTAGAAAGCTTCAATAAAGTACACTATTTTTCAATTTGAAATTACTACCAAATGAACTGTAAACAAAAAATCATGAAATAAGTCCATTGTGATATAGGCCTCATTCGATTCAAAATGACCTCCAGCAACTTTTTGAGAAATTTCAAGAGGAGCTCGAAAAACTGGCAAAAGTTATAAAGAATTTAGTAAAAAAGGGGGGTTTGGTTTTTTGAAAATATCTCGGAAAATATTAAAGATATCCGAAATTAAAAAAAATCCTTGAAGAGGAGAAAATTTTCTAATAATAAATCCCACCACCCGGACCTTTGAACCATAAAAATTATTATAACCTATTGAATATCTTTATTGAGGTAAATGAAATTCACATAACTTCTAGACACTTGAATGAACGAAAATCTATAGAAAAAAATGTCTTATGATTATTTTATTAGATATACTTTGGTTAAGTAACTAATTTTTACAAGTTTTAAATTTACATAAAAACCTTTTTATTTTTCAAAAAAAATTTTGTTCACTTTTTGGAGCTCCCGTTAGAAAAATAACTACTTTTTTTTAGATATTATAATTTATTCAAAACAGAATTGTTTCTTAATAAAAATTGCTTGAAAACGCATTTGTTGATTAACAATTTTTTTTGCTACTGAATATGAATATCAAAGAACGAGTTTTTTGAATATATTAATTTCTATTTCTCTTGATATTCTAAAATAACTTTTTTTAAGTTTATATTTTCCTTAATCATTTAATGAACAAATTAACTTTTACAATATATTTTTTAATACTACAAACGAAAAAAAAAACAACCATTTGTCACATTTTGTGTAAAAAAATGTTTCTCTATTTTGTACCTCTTTTTAATAGTATTCTTTTTTACGCAAAAAGTGGCACATGCTTGTGTTTGTGTTTTTTAGTGGTATCTAAAAAAATATCGCAAACATTAATTCGTTTAAACAAATTGTTTATTGAATAAATACAGAAAATATAAATAAAAAAAATTTTTTTCAGAATATCAAAAAGAAATAGAAATTATGATTTGAAAAAATCGTTCCTTAATATTCATATTTAGTAGCAAAAAAATTTGTTGTCCAACACATCCGTTTTCAGGCAATTAAAAAATTTTAAGAGACGATTTTGTTTGTGAAGTATCCCCCGCCCCCCCAAAAAAAAACAAATATCTTATAAACAATAAATTTGTTCATAACCATTTTTTGAACAAATACAGCTGAAAATTATGAAAATGTAACTTTAAATAATAAGATATATATGACTATCGAAACAATTTTCTTTTCATTATTTCAATTAAATTTCTCACTTTTCAATGTTTCTGATTATTAATAACAATGGAAAAATCAAAATTTTTCAATTTTTCCAACATGAATATTTTTTGAAGGCTTTCAAGAAGGCTCCAAGAAGTGAACAAAATTTGAGAATTTTAGTTTAAAAATGATCAGGTTTTTATGTAAATTTAAAACGTGTAAATTAACTAAAGTATGTTTAATAAAATAATAACAGAAAAAAAAATTACATGAAATATTGTTTGTTCAAGTGCCTAGAAGGTATGTGAATTTTTTTTTCTTGAGAATGATATTGAATGAGTTCAAATAATTTTTATTGTTCAAAAGTCCGTATCAGTCATCCCGTACAGGACGCGCATCGCCTTCTTTTAGCGCTATTTTTGCCTCTTAATTAAAATTATAAATATTGGTGATAGAGTTCCTGGAGATGGGACTATTTTTAGGAAATTCACTTCTCTTCAAGGAATATGCTTCAAATTTCGGATATCTTTAACATATTCCGAGATACTTTCAAAACACCAAACCTCCTCTTTTTTTTACTAAATTATTCAACACTTTTGCAGTGTTTTCGAGCCCCGCTTGAAATGTTTCAAAAATTTTCTAGAGGTCATTCCAAATCGAATGAGCCCTGGATCATAATTTTAGGTGCCCTTGGAGAGAAGTTCCAAAAAAAAGGATCGTGTGACCTAGGGTATGAGGAATAACGATTATTAACATCTTCAATGGAGATTTGCTATTGGCCAGTAAATTTCCAAGTCATCAAAATGAAAAAAAAAATGAAAGTATGCAATAGTAACCCAGAAATATATACGGATGATTACAAACTAAAATATCAGCAGTCACATGTACCGACTACATGGACTACATGTCTGACTACCTTTTCAAAAGCCAAATAATAATGAAATGTGAATGGGTGTTGTTACCGGAAACATGCCATTACTATATCCTTTGAACGTTTCAATTGATAAATGTATTACAAAAGACTACTGTGATTTGCTTACTCTATAAATATATTGCTCGTCCACATAGCTACATATAGGACTCACTACACCTGCTTGATATATTTCACAGAGTTTGTTTTGTTTTTGCCAGTGTTAGCGAATCAGACATTCCTTTGACTGGGACATCTACCACTTTTGATTATCAATAACAGAAACTTATGCCGAGGTAATTTGCGTTATTTGTACGATACACTCGTACATGACTCCTATAGAATGCAGGATTCATGATGAGATAGACTGAGATGAAAAATATATATCCTGTAGTGTGTGGTTTGAGAGGCATTCCTTTTGTTTATAGAATCATATAATATTGTTCGGTTGATAATTCAATGAGAAAATCAGATGAGAAATTTGAATTACATACTGCAACAGTTCAATATGATTTCGAAAATTTTCTGAAAGATTTAAATTGAAAGGGTTATTTATTGGAGTGCAATTTTTGGGAAATAACGTTTTTTGCTTTCTACTATTCCATGTTCAAATAAAAATATTTATGAATTTTCCAAAGAAAGGAAGTAACTCTATACATAGATGTGTAAATCCTGCAAAGAAGTTACTTCCAGAAACAAACTAGAACAAAAAGCCCTCCTGCCCTTGGGTTGGGCTACCCATTGGAAGCGTACCCAGGTGGGGGATAGAGGAACGACCAGGAGATGTGGCGGACGGGGTCACCGGACTCCTGGTCAGTGACAGAAATAAGTAGGGTGAGGAGAACTAAAACTCCTCAAAAGCCTTTGCAAAACATGCTACCATGGATCAGCCTACCCAAGCGAAGGTGTAAGGAATCGTGCCGACACCTGAATGACCGCAGGATGATACGCGGTCACGAACAATCCCTTTGGGAAACTGGGCGAAACCTCAATTTAATCAGGCTTCCTCTGGTGATGCGGGGCTCTGCCAGTGGTGACCAACTCTTTCCTTCGTACTCGTGGGAACACACATAAATGAAACAACACAAAAACAGAAACAATACAAATAAAAACCAATCCCCAGGCTGGACAGAAGTGCTCACCTCAATCTAAGGCGGTGACTGGGGATGAACACCCCAATGCACCACTTGGAATGATGCTGAACATAGCAGATTACCTTCAACAGCAAAGGCACTTCCTGCGGCGGGCGCCAAGAACTCTGCCATGAATTTTTTTATTTATTTATTATCAAATATTTCACTTGTACAATGCAAAAAAGATGAAAAAACATATCTTCCAATATATAATAACAAGGAAAACGTTAGCTTGAAAAAACTGTAGGTATTTACAAATTATTTACCAAATGAACAGGAAACACAAGTAACATGGAGTGGGATAAAATCATAGATAAAATTTCTCCAAGGAGTAGCTAGTTTTTTCAATTAAAAAAGTTTTCATTCTTGATTTAAAAATATTTATATTAGAAGCTGCCTTTATATTTACGTCGGACCGAAAATTTTCGGTCCGAGATAAAGATGGCTTTTTGCTAGAGGACTGTTCGATGTGATCGAGGTACTAGCAAATTTCCAGAGCGAGTAGGATAATCATGACTTAGCTTGTTCGATAAAAAACTTGATTTGTTATTATAAACAAAAATACATAATTCCAAAACATATATCCCAACAACCGTAAGAAGTTTCAGGTTTTTGAAAGAGCTCATGCATGACTCTCTACATGCAAGTTTAGCAATTATTCGAACGGCCGACTTTTGTAATATGAAAGTCCTTTCCACGGACGATCTCGAACACCAATTCAAAATCCTGTATCGAAAATGAAAATGATTAGTGGCATAGTACAGACTCAACAAGGTTTCAGCATTACAGTAGTTAGACAAGAATCTTAACGCATAACATCTTTTACGTAGTTTTTCACAAAGTGAGTCGATATGTGGTGTCCAGGTGAGTCTGTAATCAACTGTGATGCCTAATAAT
>WOGP01004586.1:0-13880 GCA_015342065.1 Leptinotarsa undecemlineata
AAGTTTACATTCGGAGCTTAGGAATACAAAACCTAGCTGTTAAAAATTCAAAACATTAAAAATTAGTATTGAAGGGGTTATATTTTTTAGGAGTGATTAATTTTTTGTATCAAGATGGAGTAGTAGAAAGCCAAAAACTTTCTTTCCCAAACATATTAAAAATTATTCTGATGAGAAATCTTTTGAAAAAAACTCTATTATTAAAAATATAAAGACATAATTCAAAAATATATAAGGATGGAAATGTTACCTAAATGCTGCTGTGAAATAAAGATCTCTCAGGCTGATAATATTGTTTTTCCTGTGAAGTGGAATAATTTGGGGAAATACCTTTTGTGATTTAAGAAATACTTACAAAATATTCTAGGGGAAAGGTTAATGAAAATGCAATTTTTGCTTTTGTCCTTCCTTCAGAAGTTTCCCACATTTTTTGTATAAAGATGGAGAAGTTAAAAGTCAAAAAGCTTTTTTCCCAATAATATGTCATCATAACATTTATCGCTATATTTCAACTTTCATTTTAGAATTCTTCATTATTCTGTTTACATTCATTTATGTTCTTATGTATATTTATTATATGTTGTACAGTTTTATAAATCTTTTTATTTCATACATCGTGTTCTACCTAGGTAGAATTCTAATTCCAATATTTTCTACTTTGTCAATAAGACATATTCTTAGGCAATGAGTATATTTCATCATGATAATAATAATAGTAATCATATACCTAGAAAAGGACTAAATCTCATACAGAACACTCATCGATTACTTTCTCTGCTTGAAAAAGTGTACGTGGAAGGTCTTCAATAATCTATACAATAATTAATATGTGTGTGAAAGGTGGCTTTTATTTTCTGATCACAATGCAATCAATCATTACCGAATAGAGGGAGATCATTATTTCCATTTGAAACAAACATCAAAAGATAGATTTAAATTTTTGTATTTTTTTGTCGCTTCCTGGAAGCCATTTTAATTGTCCATTTCTTTCAAGTATCCGGAAAACACTGCAGCCTCATGAACTTATTGTATTTTTTCCCATCTTGATAATCCCAAATTCATACACCATTCATACACTTTGTTGAAGAAAAATTGACGCATATACTCTAAACATAATTTTTGGGAGTTTTGATTTGATAACTTTAATCTCAAGATATTAAGAGTGGGCATGCTGTTAAAACAATTGGTCTCCCTTTATTATTCTGAATTTTTTGAAGGGACTTGTCAATAAAAACATATTTTTGAGACTGACAGTCAGTAGAAATAAATGAAGATGTATCAGATAACATATATTTTTACATTGGTCCTTTCAGCTATTAAAAAGTTTAGTGAAAATTACAGTGGCAGCTTCAACCGGGAGTCAGGAACCGACTACCCCCGATGGTTCACACCACAAAACTTTGAAATGACAGATATTTTTCAAAATTTATCAACAAAATCTGGTTACTTATAAAATTTTCTGAATAAAAGTACTCGTGTGAAAAATCGATCAGAGCAACGTTTTTTGATCAAAATGCACTTTTGTTCGACGACATCCAACCTGAGATGTCTACCATTATTCGAGATTAATTTTGAATGAAAATAGAAATGATAGGTAAAATGTTCATAACAAATTTTTATAATGCAAAAATGTTAACTTAACAAAACTCACTATGGCGTCACTCTCTAATATTATTCTATTCAACAAGGTATCTCTTATGTGAATAGGCTTTTTAGATGCCCCTACAGAAATAAATCCGATGGATTTGAATCCAGAGACCGCGGTGGCCATGCATCTGTAAAGTATGGTTCAGATGTTTCCGCACAATCAAACTAAAATAAAGAGCGTCATCATGCATAAACCACATATCTCTCCAGGTTTGCAGAGGAACATGTTCCAATACTCAACTCAAATCGTTCTGAAGGAACTCCAAATAACGTCTGCCATTCAATTGGTCATGTAGAATGAATGGTCCAATAAGATGGTTTCCTATGATACCAGCCCAAACATTCACGTTAAATTTCCG
This sequence comes from Leptinotarsa undecemlineata, assembly GCA_015342065.1. Taxonomy (NCBI): domain Eukaryota; kingdom Metazoa; phylum Arthropoda; class Insecta; order Coleoptera; family Chrysomelidae; genus Leptinotarsa; species Leptinotarsa undecemlineata. Next base: position 2,007 of record WOGP01004586.1, read on the forward strand.
TTGGTGTTGGTTTCGCAATATCCCATGGGGATTTTCTTCAGTTCATATGTGGAAATTAGACGAGTTTATAACTCCATCTCTCCTGAAACCTGCTTCACCAGTAAATAAAACTCGATGAATAATGGTCATACAGCCTTTGCTTATCGATGAACCAATTGGAATAATCCAGTCGTGTTGAAATTGTTCCCTAATTATTCTATGAATAGTGGACTTGGATGTATGGAACTGTTCTGATAGAGTGCTGATGCTCATTTAAGAATCATCAAAGAAAACTTCCAAAATATTTTCCTCCAATACAATGGTAAGCAAAGCCCTAGGAGCGCCCCCACCACCTCATTCTGGCAAAACTGCACATACAATATCAAAATAAAACAATATGCTCCAATTAATCATCCATTAGACATACCTGTCTCCCTCAACGCACCGCCCAACAAAACAAAATCACATTCTAGTTTCTCAGTTTCCATCACAACTATTTTATATCTTTCTAAAAGGTTTTCTTGGTCAACATCTGTGGAAGAAATGGAACATAATTATTTACCGGATATTTTTCACCTACTCAAGTGCCGCCTTTTTTGTAGTATCTTCGTTTGCTCTTTATTAGTATAGGTAAATGTGCGTTTCAGATAAATTTATCGGGTTAAAAATTTTCTGCCATCAAATCAAATTATCAGTGAAACTCGTTAACATTTCAGCTGTGAATGAGAATTTGAAGTACTCAAATGTTGAGCTTCATGAGATTCAGATAACACAATACGAAACGTTCTTATTCCACACGTACATACAAAATTTGGAGTGAACTCAATATTCACGTAGGTTGTTAGTTCAAAAATATCACGAATCTGCAGAACTTGATATTTCATTTGTATTATCCCAGTTATTTTGTTGCATTAACGTTATCATAATTATTTCTGCTTTAAAATTTTTCATTTCAAATAATGGTAGACATTTCAGGTTCGATATCGTCAAACAAAAGTGCATTTTTATCAAAAGCGTTGCTCCGATAGATTTTCCCCATGAATACTTTTATTCAGAAAATTGTCTTTAACTAACCTGATTTTGTTGAAAAATATCTGTCATTTCGAAGTTTTGGGGTGTGGACCATCGGGGCAAAACAACTATCTCCTGCATGAAAGCTCATCAAAGCAATTCATTTGTTTGATCAATCACCAAAATTTGTTTGATTTTGAATATTCACTTGAAAAGTTATCTAAAGAAACGAACTTTAAACGTTCAAGCCAGTCTTGGATATACCTACACAGTAGATTGAATGGACTGACGACTATCAGAAAACAACTACTCCCCTGGCTAATACCACGAAGGGCGTTGGATTATATCCGACAGGCTCCAGTGCAGGAATCTTCACAGAAAATTTCCTGCATATGCAATTGGCAATAAAACTGAAAGAGTCAACCTTCAATTTTGGAACGGGCACACTTGCAGATCGGTTTCGGGCTTATTAGCCATTCATCAGTGCAAGATAGTGGTCATCATCGACCTAAAGTCAATGATATTCCATAATTGAAAATCGGAATTCTTTCAGAGTATTTCATTCTTCTTCATAAGTTGGAGCGAACCAACAAAATGTCACTCCATCTATTGGACGAGGTACGCCCTTCGTGGTATTAGCCAGGGGAGTAGTTGTTTTCTGATAGGTATCAGTCCATTTAACCTACTGTGTAGGTATATTCGAGACTGGCTTGAACGTTTAAAGTTTATTTCTTCAGATTTGTTTCCTGCCAGTCTTCAAGCCTAGCCCACTGACTAATAAAAAAGTTTTTCTTCCTTATTCAGAGGAATCGGGCAAATTTCGAGTATGCAGTTGATTAGTACCTCGGCCAGTAGATGGAGAGACATTTTTGAGGTTCGCTCCAACTTAGAGCGAGGAATGAAATACTCTGAAAGAATTTCGATTTTAAATTATGGAATATCATTGACTTTAGGTCGATGATGGCCACTATCTTGCACTGAAGAGTAGCTAATGAGACCGAAACCGGTCTGCAAGTGTGCAAGATATGCTATCTTGAATCAAAAATACAAATTTACAAAAAAAAACAAAAAATACATTACTTTAATTTGGACACCTATAAACGTGCCGTAGGTCGATCTTCAATTTAACAGTACTACAAAACGTTTAATAGATGAGTGTTTATAAGCGTTAATTCGCCAGTTGCGCCAACAAGAAAATCAAAATTGAATATACTGTCGAGAAGAGATACATCTGTTTTAAAAATCTGTTTTTCCGTTAACTAGCATACAAACATACATGCAAGGAAATGATAATTTCGAAATAAAATTTCCAAACTTTCTTTTATTGCAATTACCTACACAGTAGTTTCTGGTAAATAATGCCTGCCTAAAAACAACTACTACCGCTGGTAATACTCTATTAAGTTTACTTAATGCACAATTCAATGAAATTTAATATAAAACCGAAAATGAAAAGGATGTATTTAAATTTGTACCTATTACCTACAAAAATTAATCCTTTTATGTTTCACAGAGGAGATTACAAAGGACTCAGACTTTCTCATAATTTTGTTCAATCTTTGAATTTGTTATCTCCTATCAATTATTTCCTTTCCAAGTTAATCCAAGGTAATCAATAAACAAATTCTTGAAATTGTTTGTAAAAGTGTTTTACTCCGCGAACGACTGAATGAGATGCACTGTACAATGATTTTGTTGTTAACCGATATTTTTAACATCATAACGTCAGATTACCGGTACGTGAATGTGCTATTAGAGTATGTTTCTGATGCGAAAATCAAGACTGTTGTCAGTAAGCAATAAAAAAATATGGATATTGTCACAATCTAACCACAATATCGTGATGATAGCAGTGTTTTAACGTTTAACTGATAAAATAAAAGTGCTCATTTTTAATGCCAAAGGTTTCGCTTTTGAAATTCTCGTGTCATAAAAATAAAAGTGACAAAACAAAAAAAGGATGGTAAATCAAGTTTCTGTGTATTAGCTCTACTCCTCCATTATTATACAAAAAATGTGGGAATCCTCCAAACACAAAAGAAATCAATTTATTTCAAAAAACATCTTTGACAAATATGTGTAGATCATGCAAATAAGAAGTAACTTACAGACGCCAACTGTACGAAAAAGCAATTTTGAAACAGCTACTTTCGTAGCAATATTGAATAACAAGAAAAAATAAAATTTAGAATTTATTTATTAGAATTTATTCATTCATCACTGAAGAATTTACATATACATATGAGAGAAGAAGTCATAGATCCATGTAAAAAACTTATCGGAGTATTCACAAGCAAAAAAAAATCAGAAATATTCAATTAAAAAAATGAAAAATATACATACTATTCGAATAAAATTCTTTACAATGCAGAGTCTAAAAACTCTTCAATGGATATAAATGAAAAGTAACAACAAAACAAAAAACAGCGTTTTTAATTTTGGGCGTTGTTTTGTAAATATTGCATTTGATTTTCAGCTGCATGAGAAACCAGATTAAAACCAATGCTCGAAGTATTTATGTTCGTTTTTATTGATGAATTTATATTTTTTCTGTTTTTATGGTATCAACTTATTCCTAGGTAAACACTTGTAAAGTGGAATAGATGGAAGATAGTCCAGATGAAAATTTAAGAATTTCTTATGAATGTTGCCTCAAAAGTTCTGTACTTTGTACAAATGAAGTAACACGGTTTATGAATTAAGATGGCTACGAGGATTGGATTTTTACAAAGTTGTTCCGAAAACTGTTTTCACTATTAGAAAAGATCACTTTTTTGTAGAAAATGATGCTAAAACTGAAAACATCAAACTGGAGAAATCTTCAACCTCATTTTTAACTTAGTAAAGAAGAGGCATAAGTATTCTCCATTGTGACAAAATTCCATCAAGCCTGTATATGTCCGGAACATATTCGACAGTAATGCCTAATAATAGGGAAACCCAAGCGGGGATTTCGGTATTTACTAAAGCGCGACAGATTAATATACAGAGGGATACCTTGTACCCGGTTAAGTACCTTCACCAAATATGAGCTCCATATATAACGCCCGTAAGTGCGTCAGATTAAGATAGGGTGAATTAATTTCACGCTAAAAAATGTATATTCCAATAATCTGACAATTTGAGAGTGGCGTAAAGAAAGGAGAGGGCAGCAAAGTTGTAAAAAATAACGTCATTTCAATATTCTAGTAAGTATTTTCGGAGTAAAGTAAGTTTCGGTGTTAACAAACAGGAAAAAGAATTCATTGAAAACCAGAATGTTCTGTTTTAGTTCCGACCCTATTCTTAATTTGCATCTAATCAGTCTTTTTGTTGACGATATATCATTACCATTGAAATTGAAACAGTGCCAATAATTTTTCAGTTTGGAGGATTCGAAGCCGTTGCAATGAAATGTCTGTTATTACTCATATATTCCACTATTTTTTCTACTCTTATTGTGTAGTTGATACCTTCATTCCGTTATTATTAGGTCTGTTTTGATATTAAATAATGCGGCCTGGAGCTAAGAAATCTATTGTTTGGGAACATTTCGACTAAATAGAAAATGGTCAAGTTCATTGTCGAATTTGCAAGAGAGTTCTCAAGTTTTTTGGTAACACTACCAATTTAAACCAACATATAATTTATTTTAATTTTTGAGAGGACTTTTATTTTTATGTTTTCAATATATTTTAACAAGTTAAATTTCAATAAAGTTTGTAATTGTAATTATTCAAAGTTTGTCGTCAACAAATTTCTAAACATTCTCAGCTCAAACCTGTATTTCACCACCTCCTACAGACAGGTGTCGGTATATAGACCGGCACTGCACTGGTGCGTAGCGGCGCAAGACTAGAATACTGTCTTCGACTATTTCACTCTACTACTAATTTGATTCGATACATACAACATTCGAATGATCTGAATCATTCGAATGATTCCATTTGACACCTCGAGATATCTCGAGTGATTGCAATAATCGAATGACCAATTATTTTTAAGTCCAATGATCCCATCACTGTGATTTAACCCTCATTTACTTTTCTAAAAATACCAAAATTATCTATTTTAGAAGACTTAAAAACTAATATCACTTTCGAATTTCGATAAATCTTGCTATACAACTATATCCAGAAAAAAATCAGATTACAACACTTTTTTTTATTTCAATAATAATTCTATAGAATTTGAGAAAGAAGTAAAAGTTCAAGGTTTATATCTAGATCAGAGTTTATCTCGAATTTTGAATACCTAACATCAGTTTGGGCAACAGCCAATTCCTCTGATTTGAAACCTTTATTGCTACAACATATTCGACAGTATTACCTAAAATTTAATTTACGAAATATAGTGTTTGAAAATTGGTCAATATGAAACTTTAATATAAAGCGACAATAGAAAAGTAATTTTTGTTAAAGGGAATGGAAATTCAAAATGTTAAAATCCTGTAAGTACAATTTTTTTTTGGAAATCTTATGAAATCACCAAAAGGGCTCACTTATTTATTTTTTGAAGTGTACACCATCACATCCCGTGGATTCAAAATATACCTATAGAACTGAGTCGGTCCTACTCCAAATATCAGTTGAACAAACGAACAAATACAAATTTCACAATCACCAACTGAAATCAAGAGTTTCATACATCATCCCCTCTACGAGAAAACATTCTTAATTACCAGAGTTTGAATAAGGCAGGTATTGAAGTCGTGGTAAATTGTCATATCATCAGTTTTCCAGTGATATCAGTGCCCTGATAAACCAAGATAGTTGCGATTGAGACGTTGATGAGTGAACATCGATAGTGACAAAAGTGACATTTTTCAGTTTTATAATCCGCTATCCCCTAAAAGTGCTTTAGGTCGATAAGCGTTAATAATGGAGGAATTATTGAATAATATTCACTACTTCCGAAGAAACAATTCAAGAGATGCAGTACTTGCACTAGTAGCTGCATTATTAGACAGATATGACGTTTCCACCTTAGAGCTGGCGAAGTCATATAAATATTTTGAGAAAGTGATGGAAAATAACCAACAGAATCGCAAGCCAAAATATTATCAGCTTTTCGAAGCTTTGCCAAGCTACGAAAACGATATAGAAGATCCGGATTTCGACAGCATACCTTCAGAGGATGAAGAAATCATGGAAGAAAGCATACTCTAAAAAAGAGCGGCCACGCCTGAGCCCTCTGTGGAAAAAACAACAAGCCCGGTACAACAACCAAAAAAGAAAAAGAGCAAAATTCCTTACCTGAAAGGAATAGTGAAAGTAAACCCGATGACGTCACACCTGGTACGTCACAAAACTCGGGCAAACCGAAAGGGCCTAAACAAAAGGATAAGCAGGTAGCCCAGAAGGTTAATCCCCAGACAAAAGACGATAATAAACCCGAAAGGATGGAATTAGATGAGGAAAATAAGGTCGAGGATGCCACGGGAACTCGACAAGAACAATCAAAACAAAAGACCATAAAACCTCCGCCAATAACAATACGGGCGAAGGAAAAATGGAAAGAATTTAATTCGATCGCCTCCGCGCAGAACATTTCCATCTCGCGGGCGATAAATACAAACGACGGGATCAAAGTTCATCTAAACACCATAGATGAATTAAGTAAACTTACAAAAATCTTAGACCACGAAAAAATACCGTATTATACATACTCGGTGCAAGCCGATAAGCCTCCAAGAGTCGTTTTTCGGGGAGTTCCAGAATCCCTGGAAACTGAGGACATAAAGACCGAACTTCAAGGAAAATGTTTCGAAGTTATTTCCATTGCTCGGATGAGCAAGTCAAATAGAAAACGGCCACAGACGTGTCAAATGACAGACGGCAGCCCACAAACCCGAGGACAGTCAGGCAAAATGTAGTCAGAGACGGAATCTCATATGCGAGAGCCGTGTCCGCAGCGGAGAATTCCCACAGCTCTCCCGAAGGTCTCCCAACGGCCCTATGGCAGCTGCAGGAAATTCTAACGAAATTCCCAATCCTGCAAGCCATGCTTGCCGGAAAAAAGTGAAAAGAGAAACTGAAGGAACCTATGTCTGCACGACAGAAGAAAGAAAAGTTGAAAAGTAGAAAAATGCAAACTTCTACAAACATAGCCACAAGCTACAAGAAGTCGACAGAGACTTGTCTCTGTCGCCGAAACCTAGAAACCTAATAGACGTTAACCCAGCTAGACTAAAGAGACAGGGATTTAGTTATTCAGAACTCGACATAAAAAAGATAACCAGAAATAAGTCCATTGATTCATTATTGGAGTTGTACCTACATTTACAAACCCCCTAAAGTATTTAGGCTGATAAGCGATAAAGATGGAAGATTTGCTGGACAGGGTCCACTGGTTCGGCAGAAAGTACTCCAGATATGCAGTACTAGCAGCCACACTAGACCGCTATACAATTAGCAGCATAGAGCTGGCTAAATCATATAAATACTTCGAGAAAGTCATGAATATAAATTCCCATAATTGCAAGGCAAGATACTACCAGCTATTTGAGGCCTTGCCAAAAAAAGCGAGGAAACCTACGACCCTGATTTCAACGATTTTATCTCGGACGAAGAAATCACACAAGAAGACCAAATCCTCCAAAAGCGAGCGGCCACTCCGGAGCCCGCCGCGGAAAAAACAAAAAGCACGACAAACGAGCCAAGAAAAAAAAAGCTAAAAACTCCGAAGCAGACCGGAGTAGTAAACAAAAGACCGATGACATCATAGCCGGCACACCACAAAACCCGGATCAATTGTCGGAAGGCCCAAAACAAAAGGCGGCCCAGGTAGCCAAAAGGGATGATCCCCAGATAATAGAAGACCTTTCAGTAGAAGAAATGGTATTAGAGGTAGATTCCAAGGTAGAGAATTCCCCGGAAACCAGTCAGGTAGAAACCGAAACAAAAAGAAAATCTGATAGACACCCGCCGATAAATATTCGAGCGAAAGAAAAGTGGAAACAATTTAACACTATCGCCGCCGCACAGGATATCAATATCTCGCGAGCGGTAAATACAAACGAGGGAATTAAAATTCACCTAAAGACACCAGACGAGTACAGGAAGGCTACAAAGTTTCTGGAAGAAAAAATCCCGTACTATACCTACGCGGTAAAAGCGGAAAAACCCCTGAGAGTTGTTTTCCGAGGAGTCCCCGAATCCCTGGAAGCAGAGGACATTAAGATGGAACTGAAAGAAAAAAGGTTCGAAATAATCTCCATCGCTCGCTCGCATGAGCAAAGCAAAGTTCGGACACACACAGCGGAACTGCAAAGCAGTTCCAGCATGTGTAAAGTATGCCGGACGACACCTAACAGCCGAATGCAAAAGACAGAAAAACTCGCCTATGCGATGCTTCAATTGCAAGGGTGGGCATCCAGCTAGCTTCCACGGGTGCCCAGAACACCCCGAGAATAAGAAAAAGCCCACGGATGGGCCAAACGAAAGACGACAGCTCACAAATCCGAGGACTGTCAGACAAAACTTAGTCAGGAACGGAGTCTCTTACGCGAGAGCCGCATCCGCAGCAGAAAACACCTACAGCTCTCCCGAGGGTCTCCCGTCGGCCCTAGGACAGCTGCAGGAAATTCTCACAAAATTCCCGGTCTTGCAGAGTATGCTTGCCGGAAACAAATAAGAAACCACAGCGGTCTAAACGACCACAAAGAAAAAACAGAAGAGCGCTGCGACTTCTTTAAATAGGGCTACAAGCCGCAAGAAGTCGACAGAGATTCGTCACTGTCGCCCTAAGCATAAACATAAAAAACACCAAACAGATGAAAAAAGTCCAAACAGATAAAATGATCAGGGGCCAAAGGTTCAAACATCCGATTGACTAAAGACAACCAGGAATAGGTCCAGTTATCACCTGAAGACGATTGTGGATACTAACAATTGAAACGTCGTAAAGTTACTTGGTTTTGGAATCTTTTAATTTTCATTTTTGTTTCTCTTAATAATATTCTCAATTTCAGCTTTTAATAATATTTCAATTTTTATTTTTTGGTTGTAGCTTGTATGTTATTTCCTTGTAATTTCAGTTCTTTTGTGTTTGGTAAAATTGTTATTTTCGGTCAATCTTTTTCTTTGTTTTCTTCAGGGATTTCAAATCAATTTATATTATTTCAGATAATGTAAGTCCGAACTGATGTAATACACCACGAAACATTGTCAACCACCTTCAAATAAACGTAGAAAATTATGGTAATCTCAAAACAGGACAAAACTAAAAGTAGAAGCTCTTTCGGAGTTTTCAAAATTATGAACCAATAAAACTTTTTTCCACATCAAGGAATATTATTATCAACAAGAATTTGGAATGGCAATGGACTCATCCGTGACACAGATTCTGAGTAGCCTTTTCATGGAGTATTTTGAGGAAATTGAGAATTGTCCAAAGATTTGGTGGATATATGTTGATGATGAGTTCGTTATATATGGCCATAACAAAGATATTAATATTTTCTTGAATTATTTGAACTCAAGAGAAGCAACGATAAAATTTACACTAGAGAAGGAAGTTCAAAATCAACTTCCTTTTGTCGATGTTACGATAATAAAGTCGATGAATACTCTTGATATGAATGTGTATCCAAAGAAAACTATATACTAACAGATATCTCCATTATGAATATAATCACCATGCTAGCATCAAAAAAAGTGTAGTTAGATGGTTGTATGATTTGAACATTCCAGTTTATTGACTTGTATCAAAAGAAATTAGAACTATCACAGTTTGGGGCTAGATCCTGTTGGGAAAATGAATACAATTTAAAAATGAGTTGCCTTAAACACGGTTACGCCACTGTGAAATTATCTAAGTCTATGTGGCAAGGGATATCTACCTACATTAGGGAACCAATAGCGTGTGTCCTGTTTTTTTACCTCTCGCTTAAGAGTAATCTCGTTCAGTACAGTATGATTTTAGCATAAAAGAAGAAACGTCTATCAGATATATTTGTAGTTAAGTACAAAGTGTTAGTTTATTGTGGAGAATATCAAAGGTTCTCATTTGTATGAGAACCAAAATTGGGACCCAACAGATCCCTTAGCGAATTTCCAGTTTCGATAACGGAAATAAATATGTTTCGGAACGTCAACCACTTAAGAAAGTGGTTGACGTTTGATTTTTTCAATTTATAGGCAGAATTCCTGAATACAAGTTACCGACTGATTGGACTTTTCAATATTTCATATCACGCAGTCACTTTTCCGGGAGATCTTTCCAGTGTGCCTCTCACTACACTTCAGCAGATTTTCTTTTGCTTTAGTTTTCATTTTTTAAGATTGTGGAAGGTTAAAAATACCAATGAACAGTAATGGGAATATAAATTATTCAGTAATGTGATGAAATTTAATATTCATTTACAATATTTCATTAAAACCACAAAACGAAATTCCAAGTAATCATTTCTAAGACTGAAATGATACTGTTCACATTTGAAGTATCTACAATTTTCAAACATTTTACCTGAATGCATATTGTACCAATCTTCACTTCGCCTCGAGTGTCAGTTATTCTCTCTTTATTTTCCTTGGAGATATAGTAATACATTTCTAATTTGTTCAACGTGTGTCGCTGATACACAAGGATGACCGTATGTTTCCAACCATTGAACAAACTTCTTCCCGTATTCCAAGAATTCTTCACGTTGGTTATCTTCGTCCACAGGCTCTTTCTTCACCGTAAGATCCAACCCACTACATTCGTCAGCCGTAGAAACTTCAACAGACATCTTCGGTGTCGCAATATTTTGTGCCAAATGATTCTCTAAATATTGTCTATGCAAAGACTCTACCTGTTTTGAATATTGCGAGATGTTCAAATCTTGATACAAGTTATAATGATGGATGGTAGATTGTAGATATCGAGTCCAGTAAAACATCGAAATATTCATCTCCTGCCCATGAGTAATATCGGCCACCCTAATTTCATCTTGCGAAACAGCTAGGCTGGTCTCTTGACTCACCATCGTCGTCACTGAACTGCACTCTTCTTCACGTTCTTCCATCGATCTATACAGGATGTTTCGAGCTGCTGCCTTTATTTTTTCACTTTTGCACCACCCTCTCAGGGTGGACTCCGGAACCTTTACGTCTCTAGCTACAGAGGATTTCGTCTCTCCTTTTTGCACCCTTGCAACGGCTGCTGACTTGGTTTCCAATGAAACTCTTTTAAACATTTTTCTGGCACTTTTCACTGCGTGAGCAAATGACAAACTATACAATGAAAATCGCAGACAAAATGTTTGTTAATTTAAGTGAACATCTGATTATATGCCAACAGGTAAATCAGAACCGACCGCCGCCTAAGCCACTTTCTAGTGAGCGTGAGGGTTCTATAAGCAACTTCTAGGTCCCCCATCTGAGTCAATAAATTGATGGATGTGGCTGTTACTACGTAGTAGGAGATCATCATGAGAATTGAGAAATATAACTTTTATATACAAATGACAAAAAACATGGAAAGTTTTATTTCCCATATTTCATAATGAACTTTTATGATTCTAACAAATGGAAAGTTTTATTATAGCTGAATATTGTGAATTGGATAAATCTTGGACAATTTTTTCACATAACCTCAAAGTTTATGCGGAAAATGCAAACAAGCATTTTGGTTTTATATTTTACTTTTTCAAAATAAAATTCTACGAAATTTACTTCTTCATGTCTCAAATACAGTGTAATTTATTTGATGTAAAATATACATTTTTTCACCTTATTTTGACCTCATTTAAAAAAAAACAAAATAATTACATTTGCCGATTTCTCAAATTCAGCCAAACCTCAACAAAGTTAGTGCTTTATGCCTAACTTATTTTTCCAACGCATTTTTATTACCAATTGCAATTCTAAATACAACTTATTTCGCAAAAATTTAAAACACCAGAAAAAATTATGCCAAAAA
>WOGP01004587.1:0-13880 GCA_015342065.1 Leptinotarsa undecemlineata
ATTGGAATCTAGTTCATCATCTGATGAGGAAATCATAGAATTTGACAAATCATCAACGGACTTGAAGAAGAAAATGAGCCCAAAGTAGGTGATTGTTGTATTGTTATCATATATGGAAAAACAATGTCAACTTTTCGACACTATGTTGCAAAAATCATTGAAGAAAACCCAGGTGGGTATGAAATGGTTTTTTTCAAACGACACAATACAACACATAAATTTTCCGAAACTGAAGAACACAATTATGTTCCAAAGAAGGATGTTGTTCATATATTACCATCACCAGTAAAAAACAGTACAGCAAGATATGCCAATACCCGGATATTTAATATCGATTTGGCTGAATTTGACTTGATTCTTCATTAATATTGAAAACAAATATGTCTGTTCTGTTATTTTGGAATATTCATGTATTGAAATAAAATAATTCAATTGATATTTATTTTTCATTTGGTTTTCCACCTTTTTTTTCACTTGTGACCACTTAACCTACCCTTGGTGTGAACAACTCACTGAATCATAAAATTCGATCTATTACCTTTCCTCTATACAATTTTATAAAAAAAAATCACGACTGTTCATCCAGGATGGCTCATTAATTACATATGGACATATGAACAAAAATTTGCAGAAATTCAAATGGGATATTTTCGCATATTTTGTTCGTTAACCCCTAGTTACCCTACATACCTATGAGTCAATGTATATTGTGCTTGGATGTTCCAATCTCCCATTTATGTTTTTTTTCTATATAACACACTGTAAAAATTCTTTAATTTCGCTCTGTAAATAGAAAACTGTTGGGTTAAGTTACAGTTACACTGTTAAGTTACACTTATTGATACGATCCGCATTTCCAGGCAAAAAATCGACATAGAAAAAACAGCGACCGGCCCCGGCGGCATTCCTGCTGACGCCATCTACACAACGACGCCTCGAAACACGCACAATCCGCAGCATCACGGAGGCAGTCCGGAGGCCATGAAGGTACGTCTCGCCGCTATGGTGCTGCAACCCCCCACTAGAGTGTAGCACTGCACCCTCGGGCCACGGCGGGGAGTGCCCCTCTTAGGCAACGGCCGACCCGCCACGGTCATTGAGTACAAGTGTTAATCGTTGTTCTGAAACAATTACCGTTCCAATGATTTTTTCTTACCTCGCTTTCAGCAATTCTACGAATTATTTCTGTTTGAAAAAAATCAACTCGCTATATCGAAAAGGAGTACCGAAATAAATGAACATATTATTCTCTGAAATATAATTTTTGTAGAGGAGTTGATGTTTCTTACTGTTTTTTGCGGGTTATAACCTTCCACAAATTGATAAATCAACTAAAAAACTGAAATTTGTATACTTTTCTTTCTTCAGAATGTTAACGTTTTGCAAAAACAGCTTGTTTTGTTTTCAGAACCTAATAAATTCATTCGTGAAGAATTTTCCAATCGAACAGGTCGGAAGAATGAAATTTCTAGATGTTAGATTCGTTAAGCTACATGAATACACATGCTTGACAAATTTAGCAGTATCTATGAATATCGAATGCGCAGTAGATCAGCCAGCGAAGTGAGATGCGAGCTCTTTACCTTCGAGAAACTCGTGTAGTACATATTGTGTTGATGCCTCAATTATCCTTGAGTTATTTTCCAACTGCACAAAAGTAAGATTTGGGGTTTCCGTGTCCTACTGGTATATGTGTAGTTGTCAACACTTGCCGAATTTATTCAGGCCATATTTTTTCCCAATAGTACTTACTTTCTGATAAAAGTTGGTAGTGGATAGTCACCATCTCGCTTCATTTTTTGTGCACCTCTAGATTTGGCAAGCTGTACATAAATGCATTTATTTTCGTTTTCAACCTCTCATCTCAGCAATGAGAACCAGGTACGATATATTACCATATAACTGGTTGAGATACACTTGTCACCTGCTTGAAGAATATATAGATATCCTTCGCAGATTCTCATTTTTCAGTAAAGATCCTTGGTGACAATTTGTGTTTTGCACCATTATATTTCATGATCTCAAGTTAATTTCCATGTATCTGTCTTCTCTTTATATATTCACGATTACCATTGTTTCTTTCATCAGTAATTCACATATACAGTTTGCATAATAATCACAAACCTAACACGTATCCATCTAACAACTAACGTTTGTGAAAAAAATCAATATATCGGTTTCAGATGAGACATACGAATACCTTTTAGAGCTACGACTACATCGAAATCGGTTCTGTCACAAACAAAATCCGGAAATACGATTGAAATACCGAAAGTGTGTATAATACCTTGTGTTTCAGGAAAAAGATACATAGGTGAAAATTTTATACTTCCGATACAAGAGGAAACGAATATCGTGAATACATAAAGGACAGACAAATATCGAGATCATAAATAGCGGAATTTATTCTGAAGTTCATTGAAGATCATTCAATAAAATGAAGTGGAACAACAATTGTTACAAAAGAACCTCAAGACAAATAAGAAAACTCAAAGAATCCACAACAAGTGAATTTGAAACAACTATGTGGAAATAGATCGTACTGGTTGCCATTGTTAAGACGAGGGGTACGAAATAGTGATTCTCAATAAGACCAGTCATAATTTATCAATTGATTTCCTGTACTAAATTAATTTTGAATGGCTGGAGGTGAGAAAGTAAGGTAAGAAGTTCAATATCGACCAATTTTTGCGTGACCTTACTTTTTTATATTATGAAAGTTAATATTTGCTAATATGTGCTTCATTATGACATTTTTAGACAATATGAATACAAGCTGTTGAATAATTGGGTTCTATAGTAGTTTACATTTCATAGTAACTCCTCTGGATGAATTTTTCAGTTTCCCTCTATTATATATTACTTTTAGCTATTGCTTCCGCTTTGTTCATATTGCGGAGTGTAGAATGTTATAAACCCAAAAAGACAGTAAGAAACATGAACATATTGTTTTCATTCTCATGAAGATAGCAATCATAATCATTTTGCTCAACTCACAAACGGAATATATTCAATGTCATTCAGCTCACTGGTCATTCACAGAGTTGAAAAATCTATATCGTACTTCAACATCGAAATTATATCTGACTTCTCGGGACTTTTGCAGGTTTTCTTCCATCATCGAACAAGAATGGAAATTGTTAGGAAAATACTTCTTTCCCGCTCTGATTACGACAATCACTAATTATTCAAAATTTTGGATGGATTGCACGAAATGTAGATTGCTGCTACTTTATACCAGTATGATTTTCAATGGTGAAGTCTTTTTCTGAAAATGGAATAGGTTTTTTTTTCAAAAATATTATACTGAATTATTCTCATGAGAAATTTTAGATATTGCTGAAGCTTTCAGGTTTATTCTTGTCGTCAAATGAATAAAACAAATTAGGTGGTGAAATCAAATCGAAATGAAAATATGGAATAAGAAAATATACGGTCAAATTTTGAGTCTGTGGTCATTGTTCGACATGATAACCAGTGCCCCACAATCAGAAGCTATTTGCCGCTATCCTATGAATGTCACTCGCTTTCGACATTGTCATGGTAATTGCCATTCATTAACCCAATTATTATGCTAGCTAACATTAATTAGTCAAATTATAACGCGATATATCACGTTCAAGTTAATTGATTCACTTACTTCCAATATGACATATCTTGTTCATTCAGTTAATAGCGGATTCAACCTTCTAGGTTTTGAAATTAAAAAAAAAAAGGAAATTTGGGAAGGTGAATAGAATATTTCTTTGGGGCGAATAATGAATACATCTGTATCTGTAGAGTGGGGAGGGTGAGTTAAGTCACACAGCACTTAGGCGACATGTGACCCATTGTCCATCTTCCCGAGGAATTGTCTTCCTAGGTCACCGTCCATCCTGTCCTTTCCAGGAAGTTTATATCGGCATGTGTAGGCCAAGACTCGCCGAACACACACACTCTTATTGATGATAACTCCGGACACTCGCATAGGACATGCCTAACATTTTCCTCTTTCTGTTCACACATCCTGCATAGAGGTATGTCTACTAGCCCCATATTATGGAGGTGTTTGCTTATTTGACAGTGGTCAGTCAGAAATCCTACGGTTAAGCGTATATTTTTCCTGGCCATCGCCAGAATTTCTTCGGCCCCAGCTTCCTAGGGTCGCCCACAGTGATCCTGGCAAAATTGCATCCGTTGATTTCATCCTATCTGGCAACTGTCGAAATCATCAGGCCATAGGTGGCAATGGGTCCTAAAATTCTAAGTCCAGCCGCTTCCTTGGCGGAAGAGTCAGCAATACGATTATCTTTACTCCTGTTGTATCCCTTCACCCACCTCTGGATAATGTTATTATCTACCGAGGCTTTGGCTGAATCTTGGTGGCACTCTAGTATTAGCCCTGAGGTAACACATTGTCTGTTCAAGGCTAATAGGGCTTGTCTGCTATCAGTGCAGATTGTTATGTTTTTACCAGAAATTCCTTTCCTGGTTATTTCTTTTGTAGCAATTCCCAACCAGCAAAGTTGTTTTATAATTCCATGGTGTTGCAACAGTTTTATTTTATTTGTATTTTATAATTACTTCCAAAATGCTAATTGATTATATTAGATGATCGGTGACAACAATACAGTTGTAGGCAATAAAAGTGTTTTATAAATATGTCATAGAAACGTTTATGAAATAAAATTGAAAAACCATCATGATATAGTCAGGAAATTATAACAGAAACATTTTGGCAACTAACTTATAAAACTCATTTTTCTATAAAAGTAAATTGTTATGTAGCAATTTTATAAAACTTTTCTGGGAGATTTTTATGACCATTATAAAACTATTTCAAGCTTATTTTATAACTGTTTCCTGTAACTTCAATGAAATTATTTTATTGGAATGCCTTCAGATACTATTTTATTTTCATTGCCATATTGTCACTTCAATGAAAATTTCCCAACTATTTTATACTATGGTATATTAACTACAATTCAGAAACACTAATATAACTGTTATAAAATCAAATTGCTTTTGCTAATATATATTTGCTACCATCAAAAATAAAATGCAGCATTGAAGAACAAGTTCTTCAAAATTTTTGTTATGTTTAGTAAAAATTTTGCTAATTATAGGCTATATATTTGTCAATAAAATTTGATTTGCAGTAAAAATTTCAATCTTCGAAACACAAACAATGTCTTCAACAGTTTTATAAGTGCAGAAGTGAAATTTTAAAATGGATTTAACCTTTCTATTTCTTAGTTTTTAGTTGGCGACATATCAATTATATTTTCCTAGTGTTCAATACAAAGTTACTTGCGTCTTCAATAAAACATTTTCAACACTTTTTCATTTTATTGTTGTCGTTTTCGGCTGCATTATATTTCATAACGTATACTTGGAACTACTAAAAAACTTATAAAACTATGTTATGATTATTTTATAGGTATCGCCTAAATATGTTGCAAAAATGCAGTAAGGGAAAACTACTTTTTAAGACTGTTAGACAAATTTTATAGTAACTGCCAAAATGTTTATAAAACTGTTTTGTAGTGTTTGTTAAAGGCCTTTAACGTTTTATAAAACGGCGCAAAATTTAATATTTATAGCAGTTTCATAAACACATTTCTGGGAGAAATTTAGTTTTATAATTTGTTTCTCCGAAACGTTTCCGCAACTATTATAAAATACGAAATTGCTAATTGGGTTGATATACCAGCCAGTTCTGTTTGAACCACGCTGGTATTTTTTCCATTCCCCACTCAATCCTTAAGCTAAGTGATTTGGACTACAGTCCACATTCTGATCCTTCTTTGGTTTTAGAGCCATCTGTATATATGCGTATCGCATTTGTTACATCTGACTCTGTGTTCTGTTCATCTGTTAGCTTCAATTTCGACATACTGTTTCCAACATTTCGGCCAGTATCTCACCAATGCCAGCTGTACTGTTGTCCACCAGGGCTGGAATTGTGGTTGGCTTGTACCCGTACACGAGAGACTTCAAGTATCAAACTTGTCTAATGAGATCTATTCGCATGATCTCGGCGGCCAATAGACTATTCCAAAACGTAAGAATAATTGATCACCACATGCGCCTCTGAATTGGTTCATGATATCGCGTCCCGTGTGGCATGTGGGATCATCTTATAGAAACCACATGTCAACCAAGTCCAATTTTTTTCATTTTAGGAAAAAAAACATTCTTGACGAAATATGGTCCAATGATACTATCGCCCCACAAACCGCAGCCAACAGTGCATCTTTCAGGGTTCATTGGCATTTCTTAAACTGCCTACGGCTGCACACCAAAATTGGCAACTCTGTTTGAGACGTACATATTGAGCCAAAAATGAGCTTCATCGCTGAAGATAATGTTTCGATGGAAAAATAGATCTGCACCTAACTTTCCTAAGGCCCATTGCTCAAACAAGCTACGTTGTGGTACGTCATCTGGCTTCAGCTTTCGCAGCAGATGTATTTTATATAGTCCTCACGTAAAATCTTCCTGGTGGTCGAATAACACAACCCCAATTGTTGAAAACGGCGACGAATTGACATATCGCGATCTTCATTGACATTGGCCGATACAGCAGCAATAGTCTCATCTGTACGCACTCTTCGCATACGGTTTGCTGGAGTTATGACTAATGAAGTGTCCATGGTGCGAAATTTGTCCACAATAGCTTGAATAGCCTGTTCGGTGGATCGATCAGGACGACCATGAAATAGACATAATTTATGGAAAGCATTTTTCACACAGCCGAATTTTGATAATAAAATTTAATGATTTTCAAGCTTTTTTCATTTGTTATTCTATTCATGATAGAATGGCAAACTTCACTGAGCATTTTCAGCATTGCCACATATTAGAAATCTTTTTGTGACACTGACAAATCTACACTGAAAAAGCAAATAGCAAATAACAAACTTTACTAAACTCAGTCGAAATCTATATAACAGGAATGTATTTATCAGTTGAAAACATTTTTGATAGATTGCAGGTGATCGAAAAAAATTACTAGTTCCATTAAAGTAAACGTTCATTTTGGTAAAGCGTTCATTATTTCTTGAACCTTTGATATGCGCTTCCTGTATGTCTGAATATTTCAAGTTCAAATTGTTCATTCATTATCAAACAAATATTTGGGCTGACAATATTAAAAAAAATTTCCTTATTGAGAAGGGGGTGCAAATGAAACAAAATTGAACTTTTTTCTAGTGAAGATGATGAGCATTTGGGATGCAATTGATGAGTTCATTCTTTTTATTTCATGAAAGGGATAGAAAAAACCGTTAATCCATGGATTTTATATGTCTCGCTCACAAATATTATCAACTAAGATGGATTATCGGGATACTAATGAGTATATCGTATAAAAGTACACGAAAGCTGTAAAGGTTGTAACTGAATAAGTGTAAAATATTTAAGGAAGTGCATCCCTTGTTAACATACAGCCCCTTAAAGGGGGTACATACAATTTGTATAACAATTTTTTTCACAAGCACTAAAAAAGTTACAATATTGAAATGTTATTATTAAATTAGTTTCGTTTATTAACCTTTAATCGTTTAATGTAGGTACTGACTACAAAATAACAATAAGTCCAATTCGCTTTTATGACGATGTATCTTTGTAATTGTTCGTAAAATAATTTTTGGCTGCGAACTGGTTCGTTTTGGGAAAAAAACCCAAGACACATTTTTGGTTTAGAATGAAACAGGCTATCGGAAATACATTTTCAAATAGTAAACAAATAATAAGGCAAAAAGTTACATTGGAAATTAATTTTAGGGGTTGCGTTTTCCACCCCTTAAAACCATAGGGTAAACCAAATAAATTACTGTCTAAGTGTCTGTTTGGTAGTACAAAATGTCAGGTTGATTTCAATATTGTAACTTTTTCAGTGCTTGTGAAAAAAATTGTTATTCAAACTTTATGTACCCCTTCAAGGGGCTGTATCTTGACAAGGGATGCTCCAATGAAATTTCTTTATATGAAAGATCCTATCTTTTTTTCGATGAGGAATCACCTCCTCAAATGTTTTACACTTATTTAGTCACACCCTGTATAGCAGTATCCAAATATATGTATCTATTGTTATCAAATAAGTTAATAAATTGAATTGATTTGAAAAAAAATCTTCTTATTTAAATATATTTCCATTTCAATTCGAATTCCCTTTAAAATTCCGATTTATGTATTTTTGAATTCGTAATGTTGAGTTAATTTTTGACAGTCGACAACAAGTCACAATTGCATGAAATTCTGACACTTATTAAGTTTCTAATTCCAACAGGAATTCCCATTTCAAACATTGTTCACCATTCAAAACTCGAAACTATTATTTAGTTTTGCATATAGCTGAATTTCGTTTTCAATATTTTTATTTTTGAAATACCCATTCGCCTGTTTATTGTGGAACGACTATTGTTATCTAAATACTTCCTAAAAGTGGATTCTATTCTATACGTTGTTGTAGAACATCCTTTTCTCTATTGGAAACTTTAGACAACCAGAGGAAATAACTGGAATGACATCCCCATCACCCTGTTTCCCCATCACCCATACCCTGTATAGGTGTCAAAACGTTCTACCACATTACCATCTTTGACATATCTAAAAACGATTGAAAGTTATGATGTACAAGTAGTATCGGTAGTTTCATCAATTTCCAATGCAAAAAAGAAACACTTTCAATCTCCTTGCTTATATTTTCCTTAATAATATATGCCACACTGTCTATAAGCTCATTTTGGATGGTTTTTCAGAGGCCCGAAAAAACGCTACCGTTTAAAAGAGTGCTAAATTGTGAATCATATTTGCTCCAAAACATTAAAAGTTCCTTGTAATTGCCACGATTAATCGAATCTTCGGTTTCATCGTGTCCGCGAAAAGTTAATTCTTGGGAACCCAAATAAATCGTAATATCGATAAGTCTTTTTAAATTCGACCGATTTTCCCTAATCTGATTATTAAAAGAAATTATGACCTCTTTTTGAGTTGTATCTAAAGCTGTTGCTATATTTTGTTTGCTAAACAATTTTCATTTGCAAGACGAAAATATATGCTCCTTAGATTTAAAATGTCTTTCTGAAGAACGAGGTAATTTTTTTAAATCAGGGTATCCTATTTTAGACCATGTTTAGTATTCGGTCTATACGGAAAATTAAACACAGGGCCAACAAAAAGTGTTTCTAGTTTAATGGAGCCGGTTTACCAATCGCATTTATTGTACCGACTAATATTAAATCCTCGATTTAGTCGATTATCTGACGCTTTGATTGAAATCAAATTTGGTTGAGGCCTTCCCAGAGTTTCAATAATGTAAAATTTATTATCATAAGATAAAATTATTTGTCAGCAATCAATCATTTATATCGTCAGATTTTTTAATTTCAACCAACTTATGAATAAATGAAAATAAAACTTACCGAAAAGTGAAAACCTGAAAATACCTTTAAATTGAAAGGAAACGCTTCAAAAACACATTAAAATATTACCAAAACGCAATGCTATAATATAATACTGCCTGTTTTATACACAAATAACAAATATTATCAAGAAACACTAAAACGATTTATCGAATATTTTTCAGTCCCGTCGGTCACGGCATCCCATCCGAATAATTAAATAAAAAACAAACGCAGCTAGCCCCTTCTAACGCTATAATTTCCGCAACTGAAATTACAAATCAGGACGTATGTCGCTGGTTGGTTCGGTCTCGAGAAACTTGTGTTTTTTAAAACGGTCGGAGGTTTGGCTCCCTTACAACGTATGGCATTTATTATTTCGAATTGATGCTATATTCGTTATTCGTTCACGGACGGTGCGTTTGACATTTGTTGATGCAGGATACAGTGTGGTACGTACTACGTAGTGAGTGATAGTGTTTCTTCGGGCATATTATGTAATTATATTAAAAATCAAGTATTAGTCAAGTTATTAATAAGATTAAGTAATGATACCCAATCATTTTTAGAAAAAAATAATCATAATTATTTGTCAATATCTTTTAATTTATTGCGATGAACAGTCTCAAATTTTATGGGAAGGCTAAGCCTCCCTTGCCTCCTCTGACGAGCCGCTGCTGCAACATTTCACCTAACAACCTCACTTGACACTTGTAAGTATTAACTAATTTATCATATTACCATTCAAAGAATACAATCCTATTAATCATCGTGTAGCTCCCTGATAATGATAATATCCATTGTCGAAATATTGGAAATATAATGTTATAAGAGTACACCTAGGCTTTCGCTGCATTCCTAAATGATTTCAAGGCTTTGTTCTTATTAGTAGCGCAACTTTGCCCCATTCAACCCATCTTCGTATCTCTCATAGTTTCCGAGATCCCAATGGTGAGGATCAAATTTGTAACATCCTGTATACTGATCGATAGAGAATTTCGTACCCTAGACATTGATAGTCATGATAGTCTCCCATGGAGACTATGATGGAGTCATAGAGAAAGTGACAGGTTTTTTTTTATTAGTTATGCTGCGATACTGCATACTGCGATTCTGTACCAGTAGAAGGTGAAGACAGATATATTTATAAAAAATATCTTAAACAACGGTTTATCGAGGATTTTTTGAAAAACATTTTCAAATATCTTCCATATCTACCACGTATCCCTAGATTCATAGACAAAATTGGAAAACTCTTGAGAAAACACATCAACAAAACGGTTTTCAAACTCAAGAAGATACAACTGAACCTCAAGTCGGGGCTAAAGACAAAAGAGACCCACTATCAGCAGCAGGAGTATATCCCATACCGTGCAATTGTGGGAAGGTATATATCGGTACCACCAAAATATTGCGTACAAGGCTGAACGAACATGAAAGAAACTGTAGACTATGCCAAACGGGCAAGTCAGCTGTGACGAAACACATACTCCGTATGAGAAATCACAGGATTCTATTTGAAAACTCGAAACTCATTGCCCCTAACCAGGAATACCAAAGCCGACTGTTACGGGAGGCAATAGAGATGCCACTAACACACGGATAATTTCAACAAAAAAGAGGAAGATGTGAACCTCAACTGAATATGGAATCCCATTCTAAGAATTTCAAGAATAGGAAACATCGTGACGCCAGGTAAAACAAATGTTGATGAAAATTTACTGAATTCAGGTACAGTAAATAGATATCCAAACTACTTGAACCCATATGAATATGCTCTACGCAGGCGGAATACCTAGTCATCGAAGTCAAAATCAAGATGTATGAGTATGAGTATGAGTGTTCGTTCCTCGTACTTGACCTCTGTTATTGATTAACCAAAGGAAGATTTTTAAACTTTATCCATATTTCTAAAAGTGCATCGAATAAATTGATCACAATTATGAATTCAGGGAAATATTAAAAACTAATAATGTTTCCCCAAGTCCATTTGACAAACGTCAAAACACAGCAAAATAAGTAAATAAGAAGAAATATTGAATCATGGATATTTCATTTTAAAAACTATCAATGGTTCTCAACAGTGCAACAGTCCATCTGCATCTTATATCGTAATATATTTTTCAAAGACAATCTGAAAGGAAGTCCTGGTATTATACGGTTTATATAAAAATTGATATATGAAAAAGACGGGCATGAGTATTTCCTTTTTGTGAATAGCATCTGTTAAGTCATATAAAATTTACTGAATACAGGTACAGTAAATAGCAATTCAAACTACTTGAATCCATATGAATATGCTCTACGCAGTCGGAATACCTAGTCATCGGAGTCAAAATCAAGATGTATGAGTCTCTGAAGAAGCTATCCATTTGCTTCAAACCCGAATAGAAGTAGTAATACCGAAAACCTCGACCGTGAAAGTCTTAACCATTTTGTCTAGTAGGGAAACATGTTTCTAGTCGAGTATGAAATAAAATTTGATCCGATATAAGAACTCAAAATGTAATTCGAGTAAAAACGAAAACAACGAAAAGAAACTCGGAATATAAATTGAAGTGAGGATTCCGTAACTGGTCCGAATGGTCAAGTACTCTTTCCTCGAACTTGACCTCTGTTATTGATTAACCAAAGGAAGATTTTTCAATTTTTTTCATCTTTCTAATAGTGACTCGAAGAAATTGATCACAAATATGAATTCAGGGAAATATTGAAAACTATTAATTTTTTCTCAAATCCATTTCACAAACGTCAAACCACATCAAAATAAGTAGACATATTGAATCATTGAATTTACTTTTCATTTTAAAAAGTATCAGTGATTAGTAGTTGGTTGTTTTTGAATATTTCGAACAGTACTCAAAATTTTCGAATTTTCGTCTAATAATAAACATCTATGTTCAATAGTTCTGTGGAATCTATGAAGTTGTGGTATGTGAGATTTCTTTGAATTTTCCAAAGTTGTGTAATTAGATAGAATATTGAATAATCTGATCCAAAATATATCAACCGAGTCAATAATATCAATAAAATAACCAAAATACAGCAGATTCAATAGATAGCTCGCTCCTGGCATTACAGGGCTACAAAAAAACTCAATGTAAACAAAATACCGACGGTTAAGCGGACCATATACTGGAAATTGAATTCTATTGCTAAAATGTCTGAAACAATCCGGTCTGTGTTGGAAGAAATCAGACAAACAAAACAAGAACTGAAATAGGTTACAGAAGCAGTCGAAGTTCAGCTTTCATTGAAAGTTGAAGAATTCAGTAATCGATTGGAAACTGGAAACAGAAAATGCTATAATACAAGAGAAATTTGAACAATTAGAAAGAAAAACTAAAGAAAATAACATCGTCGTATTTGGGCTGAAACATCCAGGACAGGGAATCACAGTAGAACATCACACGCGAAATTAAGAGATTAGTTGAAGTTGAAGGAAACTGACCTAAACAATTACCATCCTCTTAGAAAAACCAAAACCGCACCTATAAAAGTGGAATTTGTCTCATACCTAAAAAATCTTCAGTGCTGATGGGCACGAAAAAACTCAAGGGAACGAATATATACATTGCTCATGATTTGACCCCAAAACAACGGTAAAATTACAATACTCTGAGAAAACATCTATATCTCGCCAAGCAAGATCAAAACACAAACTGGTTTATCAGAAACAATAGGCTCCACCCATCGCAAATTCATCTAAAACAACAAATGGAAAACTCACTGGCTATAGGAACTAGACAACACGCCATACAACCTTCTTTTCCCTCCCCAGGTCCCTTATTCACTGGTACTCTTGAAAACAGCTAATCAGAAAAGAGCTTGAAGAGAAAAATTAAATAGAAACCCACTACAATAAATCAAGAAACAATCATTGAAGAAAGAGGAAGGGAATTCATGAATTCATTTTCAAGGTGATTCAAATAGACACATTTTGTACTGCAAATCTCTCAAAATGTAAAAAAAACTCAGTCAAACAAAACGTGAAGCATTTTCTCTGTTACATAATACCGTGAGAAGTCTCCATAAAAATTTTGATGAACTACAAGTGATGCTCAAAGGATTCAGCCTCAATTTTGACTGCATAGTATTAACGGAAACTTGGAGATTGCATAATTTGGATATCTTAGAGATGGAGGGATCTACATTATATATTCAGAGGGAGATTTGAACAAGTGTGACGTATATTGACACATGTGGATATCATCTCGGATTTTCAGTTTGAACAATTCAAAAGTTATTGAACTCTCTGTCATAAAAACATGGAAAAAAAAATCATATTTTGTCAATTTATTGGTCACCATCAAGTTGCCCTCATACTTTCGATTCGCACTTATATGAATATCTCAAAAATAATAAGCAAATATGTGATTTAAATATAATTACAGGAATTATATTGTCACCGACCCCGGATTCTGCTGACGCTCAGTGACAATTCCTAGGAAAGCTTCTTATCAGCATAGCCGGCTAGAGAGCATCGCCTCGAGG
>WOGP01004588.1:0-13880 GCA_015342065.1 Leptinotarsa undecemlineata
AATATTCCCGGCGTGTCAGACCGTTTTATGCGCGGTCATACCTTTGATCGCAGGGGCAATCGGTCAGGGCCGGCTTCAGATTCATTACAATATGATGATTCAAATGACAGTGGCCTATAAGAAGGCCTGTTAGACATCGTTGTTCATCCATACTGTAGTTAAACAACTGTTTGGTATCAAGCTTCGAAGGGTGAATAAACGCCTTGGAGTGAACCCATCCTGGAAGATTCTGCCAGTAGTCTATAAATCTTATCCAGGTGTTCAATGTTTATTTGACAAAGCTTAAAGCGATGCCGATGACAGGTTCTGGTCCGATGAAAAAATTGTGGGTAGTTAAGACGTTGTCACTGGATTTTTTGTTCATTGCTGATGTTACTTATGTCTACTTTTTGAATATTGTTAAGTTTGACCTATATATACCACATTCCAGTCCAGTCACTGTAAACGATAAACAAAATTAATGAGGTCTAGTAGAGATATCATATCTTTCAATTTGGAGTATATCCGAGTTTTGATATTGTTCTAAATACTTTTTTTTTAATTTCTGTAGTGATGCACTGTTTATCGGATAGTCATGTAATATCAAGCAACTTTTGAAGTAACAATATTGTGAAAAATTCAATAAAAACATATTACTACGTGAATAAAGTTGGACAAATATCCTATTCCAGTTTCGAAGTATATTTTTAATTGTAATTGTATATGGTCTTCCAACAGGGACTTCCAAACTTTGACAATTGATAACGGTCATCTTGTTGAAGCTACATCTGACAAATTAGTTGACATTTATTTAGTCTGTTTCGCCAAATCACCAAAGACGGATATACCGATCAACAACACATGCAAATAGGAAAGTTTTTATCAAAATGGAGGTTCTGCTCGGACAACGTACCACGCGATTCGCCCATTTTACGGTCGCCATAATCGTCCTATCGAGAGGACTATTTGCAATGTGGTGGTCCACTGGCTCAGCAAACAATCAACCAACACCTGTACGTTGACGAAACGCAAGGTCTGCCCATAACATCGCAGCTGTCTGTGAGAGTGTGTAGGAGATTCCAAAACAATTGATTTCGCATCGCTCACAATAACTCAGTCTTTCGCAGACCACAACTTGGCGAATTTTGCATCGTGGATTGGGCCTGTACCCGTACAAAATTCAACTGACCCAGGAATTGAAGGTAAACGGCCATAGACAACGATGTATGTTCGCTGAATGGGCTCTGGAGTAGTTGGCTCTAATTTTCATCTAGAAGTAATCTTCAGCGATAACGCCCATTTCTGGGAGATCACAGGAGATCCAAGAGCGTCCAATGCATCCACACTGTTTTGTGTGTATTTTGGGCTGGCGGTATCATCAGTCTATATTTCTTTGAGAAGGACGTTAGCCAGGCCATCACTATTAACAGCAAGCACTATAGATCGATGATTACTAGCTTCTTTTGGCTATAATTGAATGATCCGGGGTGATTTGAGGGCGTGGTCATCTCAGGTGGAGGTGATGTGAACTAGCCACACTAGACTAGCCCCGTTAGACTCTTTCTTGTGGAGTTTTCTCAAGTCGCAGGTGTATGCGAATAAGCCGCAAACAACAGCGTTCCTAAAAGCCAACATAACCTATGCCATCGGTCAAATTCAGCCTGATGTATTCCACGCATAATGGCATCAACAGGTATTTCAAACGAATAAAAAATTTCGGTGATATCTAACATACACTTTGTTTTATTTAAATTTGAAGATAGAAGGCGTTTAATGAAATACCCTATATGATATGCCTCAGTGATGACTCACTGTTTTAACTATATGCCTTCCGAATTATTTCACATTTTTTGCGATTTTTTATAAAAAATCAAATTTATTAGAGACACTGACATCACTACCCGTCAAAACAATTAGAGAAGTACACTAAGCGGATCGCACTGAGTAATAGATTTTCTGTCTAACCACTCGTGAAGCTAGAATCCATTATTATTTTTACTTACTCACTGGATCTAGAATATATTTCATTTGTTCATCTCCAAAATACTACATTCACGAATTTACTTATTTCAGATATATCCAATTTGTTCTGCCGCCACGTCATCGTCGACGACGCAGGCAGGTGGGTGTTGGCGATTTTGGCGATGAAGTAGATGGAAGGTATGAAGAAAGCTACAGTTGTTGGCCACCACCACTAGCTATGGTTCTTATGTCTGCTTTTGAACTGGCTT
This sequence comes from Leptinotarsa undecemlineata, assembly GCA_015342065.1. Lineage (NCBI taxonomy): Eukaryota > Metazoa > Arthropoda > Insecta > Coleoptera > Chrysomelidae > Leptinotarsa > Leptinotarsa undecemlineata. The sequence goes on from WOGP01004588.1 coordinate 2,211, forward strand.
GTTTCATCACAGATGAATTCGCCGAGAAGGATTCGACGCTCAGGGGAAACGGGATAACTGCACAAATGTTGATTTATGATCCAAGTAGGAGACATGAAGCTTGGAGATTTTTGACGTATATGTTTGTTCATATCGGGTAAGAACTCTAAGTAATACAAGACAAACAACATTTTGGTGTCACATATCTAACCAAAAATTCATAATACCACTAACTGTCGCCAAATTAACTCAACTTATTTATGAAATTCACCACCAATAGTTAGTATGTTTTTTCCGACCCATGAATCCACCTTTACTGAAGAAAGCAAAGCAGAAAAATACATTGAACGCCGAACGGCGCTTTATTTATACAGGGGTAAATAAAATTTGGGATCACTTTTATCTGTTTGTTCAAGTGGAACACCCTGTATTTGGGGCCATTCCAGAATAGTCCACACTATGAACTTTCAGAAAAGGTCGGGATTGTCTATTCCATCGGAAATGTATCTCATTATTCAGGAAAGTATGAAAAAGTCAATAAATAGAAGCAATGACGTTTATTTTTATTAAACGCTCAAATTTACAATAGATGTTCGAACAATCTTTCATTTTGACCTACATATAGATGTAGTTTATCAACAACTTCCCTTCGAACTTAATTTGAAATTGATCTTATAATAGACCGAAAAAATTTTCTGATTCTATTGTTATTGTCTTCTGGTGTCTTTTATTTCTCTCGATACACCTCTTCTGTACCCTATCCCTATAGATAGAAATCTAGGGGCGTGAGGTCTGGGGATCGTGCTGACCAGTGCGAATGGGTCCATTTCTTCCAGCCTACGTGTTCAAAAACCTCCTTACCCGATTTTGGTTGCGGAGAGGCACGCCATCATCCTGGTAATATAACATGAGCCTTGTGTCAATCGGTACATACTCCAACAAATTTACTAATCATTTCAGAGGAAAATTTAAATTTTGGAGTAATCTTTTTTTAGATACATGCATCTTACTATGAATCTATTTGTCCAAATAATTCTTGGAGTTCCTTTAGAGATGGTTCATACTTGGTGGAGAGTACTTTTGGTATACTTTTCTGGAGTTCTTGCTGGTTCACTTGCTACGTCTGTTAGTGACCCAAGTATATACCTAGCCGGTGCCAGCGGAGGGGTGTACGCTATTATAACCGCACATATCGCAACTATCATAATGGTAAGACATTTTTTGCAGTTTTTGAATAATATTTCTTCCCAATATTGATTTTTATTGCTTGTAGGTGAACACTGAAAAATAGTCGAAAAAAATCTAGAATTCTCCATTTTCGAAAAAGTAACTCCATACAAAGATGTTCAGACCATGCAAAGAAGTAACTTTTAGACACAAACTGGAAGAAAAGTCCTCTCGAAACAACTTCTTTCACATAAACATTGAATTATATGAAAGAATATTTTCGGAACACGCACTTTTATATAAACACTGAATTATACAAAAAATACATTTCTCTATTCAGTTCATATTCCAAACATTCGTTATGGAATTGAATCAGATATCATTCACAGGATTCCTACACAATATAGTAAATGAAAGAGGTAAAATTTCACTTACATGGAACACTGTCATCCTCACTGGTAGACATCCGATGTTTCGATGTAAGACACCTGCCTTATCAGCTCTTCAGTACCAAATATGGATATCATTTAAAAAAAAAAGACACTAAATTCATTCATTAAATTACGACTTTATGTCACAGAATGAAGTTTGTTCTACCTCATTTTTTTGTATCAAGATGGAGAAGTAGAAAGCCAAAACCTTTTTTTCCCGAAAAATTATTCTCTTCTGAAAAATATACCGTTTTCAATCAATAGTGCATTATGTTTTGTCTTGTTATTGTCACCTTGAAATGTAAAACCTTTTTAATCCTTAGCTCATACAAGTTTTGACTTTTGAAGATGCGTTCAAAGAGATGACAGCTGTTGAGTAAACCATTTTGTTCTGTTTTCATCACTTTCTATTTGAGTTAAAATCAAGTATACATACTTACTCCGTTAGGACATTATTCCAAACTGAATCTCGTATGTCTTCTTTTATGAACAAGAGGGAGCGAACTTGCACCTTTGAGGTGATTTTTTTAAATAAATTCAGTGAATTGATTTGTGTTTCATAGTTCTAATAAAGTTTCAAAGAACAAAAAAAAATGTCTACCTAGCCTACTTTTGGTACAATAAAAAGCAACTGAACATATCAATTTTTTTTTAGAATTGGAATGAGATGACATTTCCCCTGGTCCAATTGATGTTCTTTCTCTTGGTAACTTCCATTGATGTCGGCACTGCTATCTATAATCGATATTGGCTTAATCTAGATGATAACATTGGATACATGGCTCATATCGCAGGTGCCCTAGCTGGTTTACTAGTTGGAATATGGGTTCTGAAAAATTTTATTCCGTCCAAGAAGGAGACCTATTTGTGGTGGGCCGCCCTTGTTGTTTATATCGTCTGCATGGGAGTTATGATTGTGCTCAACATTTTTAGGACAGAATTTGATTATAGGCAAAAATGACGCTGAAAATATATCTCTGAATAATTATAGAAATTTATAGTAATTTTTGAATATCATGTTTATGCAAGTATATATTAAGACTGAATAGATTAATTTTTCCAATATGCTAGAATTACAGATTTTTTCGCTTGAACTTAGCTAATCATTCGAAAGTGTCTATGTATGTAAATATGATCAACAATAATTAGTATCTTAGTATGAGTTTCTACAAAAAAATCAGTATTTGTAATGACTGAATGATGTGAGTATCTATCATGAAGCACATGTCACTGTTGGAATTATCATTGACAGATTGATTTTATTGCCAATTTTACACATGTTTATCTTGATATTGATAATGTAAATATTCATATTGACTCAATAATGCAGTGGTAATAAAGAATAACTATTTCAAAAATAGTTTATTTTATGTTACATTTTACTAACAGGAAGATTCTTCAGTAAATAGTCTAAATGGAAAATAAGGGTTAGAGTAAAAATATAAATTTATAAAATAACAAATTTTTCAGATGAAAACTAACACAGGTATGTAAAAGAGAAGTCAAATATTGCAAATATCATAGCACCTGAAGATATGTATATCATTATTAATAGAGGATATAAGCTGTTTCACATTTTGTTCCTGATTTCCATTCTGATGTATTTTGAATCTCTCATCACTAATTTTTGTTAAAAACTGAATATTATATAAAATATCAAAAAACTTTTAATTTTCAATGTTCTGATAGTAACTTGGGAACAATTGTCTTTCTACATCTTTGCCCCCTGAATATGTTGAGAGTTTAGGTTAATTCGAGTATTATTTCAATTTGAGGTAACAAAAAAAAAACAATCACATAGATGAGGTATATACTAGCACATCATTTTTGATATTACCAGGATCTTCATCTGAAAAATAGATTCATATGGTGCCAAATATACTTGATTTGTACATTCCAATTCTACTGGAAAGTATACATTGAGATGTTTCCTCCAGTACAATTAGAATAAAGGGTTTACTCTTGATCTCAAGAATGAATCCTGTCAACAAGTTTGAAATAGATGTGACATTCTGAACTTCTGTAATATAGTTATTGAGATATTAGTTAGAGATATTTTGAATGGAAGAAGTGCATTGGCAGAAGGTGCATAAACTCTTGACCCATTTGAAATATATGGGACAAACTGAACATCTATAATTAATATCTCGATAATTTTCTACACTTGAAATACATTCACAAAATTTTATGAAAATAGTAAAATAATCATTTTATGGAGGAACATCCACAAAGGTCCATATTTTCGTATTCAAATATCCAAAGATACTGGATTGTAAAAAAATAAGTTCCTGCTCTATAACTACAGGGATACGTAAACACAATAAATTAATTCATGACATATCAGTATATTGACATATATTTAAAAAATTTTATTCAAGCAACACTTCATTGTGAAATTTTCACAAGCAGTTTACAAAACCTCAACATGTGTTTCAGTATACTAACTGAATTCTACCAAATTAGTGCTTTATATAAATTAACAATTCGAATAATATGACTTACTGCCTACTTACGGAATACAATTTTTCTTTGGTTTGGTAAACTAATTACAAATTCATACATTAAAAAAATTTTATAAACTAATTTGCATTGGCATGCAACAAAAGTAAATTATCTGAGTTCACATATCAACTAATTACCAATTTCAACAATATGAAACAGATTTAATAAAGGGAGTCATTCAATTCTAGTTGGTCATTCAATTAATGTTACGAATTCTTGAATCTATTCAAACCTCTCTGTTACAAATGTAACATCTCAAAGTCGATAGGGAATACATGTCCCTCTGTCATAAGATAGTTTTCAAATGTGGAATGGATCTTCACATTCGAGAAACTACTCATTCGCTCTTTCAGTCTATGAAAAAAGTTATTTCTGTGATTGAAAAAGTGTGATAGTGTAATAAAGGGCGAATTGAAAAGTTTACCTAGAAAAGTTACTGCGTATTATAAATCACTGAAGAGTCCAATTAGTCAGTAACTTGTCGTATTTATAAATTTTGTCTACACCTTGGATAAGCTTCATTGTCTAAAATTTTACATTTCATCGACAGAGTTCAACTGTCAATCAATTTCGTTTATACCTTTATGGTATGTTAATTAAAAGTTATCTTATACTTGAAACATTTATATTTTAGTATAGAGGGTCACATGGTAAGATTATAACGATTACTTTCGTAGTATGTACATATTAAAAAAAAGTCATTTGTTACTAAAATAATAAAAATGTTGTATAAACAGTCACACGGTAAAATATAAAAAGTAATGAACAACGCAAATCAGAAGTATAAATAAATTGCTCTCTGCATCTCACAGTTCACAGAAAAACTAATACTCATATGTTAACTATTCCTCTAGAGCAGAGGTTCTCAAACTGATTGTCCCACGTACCCCTATTATATCTTCAAGATCACGGGGAACCTCTTTAAAAAATACTGACTATTGCTACGCATTTTATTACAAAATAATATAAATTAGCAATTGATACACATGTTGAGCGTTAGGTAATAGTACAAATAAAGATTTTATTAAAAAAGAAATTCATACAATAGTCTGGCGCGTTTATTTTATAAAAATATTGAAAAAAATTACATAAGTCGGTACTAAAATAATATAATTAGAATTAATCTGGCTAAATTCGACTGTCATAGTGAATGTTTTGGTTCATACGTCTTGGTGTCCGCCGGCAGGTACGTAAAGCTTGTCGCCCACTTGTCCGGCACAGCACAGCATAGCGCTGTCCGTCGCCTGATGGCGACGGGTAATATCATTGCCCACTTGTCCGGCTACAACCAGCATACTGAAGGTGCTGTTTGTTCGATTTCAAGGGAGTTTCAGTTCACATCGAGAGGTGACAGAAACATGTCTGTAATTAGCAGTTCTAACGAAGAAGTCGTCATTATAGCGTAGAAGAAAATTGTCTCAAAAAATAATGTTGTGGGTGCATCCCATTTATCAAAAGAGGGTAAATCTGTGAGAGTCTCAGCATCTTTTCAACGATGTGAAAGAAGGCGAGGAGACATTTTTCCAGTATTTCCCAATGACTCCAGTCAAATTTTCAGAACTTTTGGATATTCTAGAGCCTGCCATAACAAGCAACAAAATTTTTTCTCGTCTATTTTCATAGGTACCGTCTGACACTGTTCTGTCAACTGATGGAATAGCAAAACAGAAAGACATAAACTTTCCAGGAACTTTTGGACAAGTTGATGCTGGCCAGCGCTGGCCGGCAACGCGTTTACTTGCCCTGTCCATCACAGCACTTTCCGTTATTTGCCGGTCAGGATCGGAGAGCTGGAATCCTTTCCGGCGGCGGACGCTCTTGACTGTGCCGTGCCGGGTTAGTGGGCGGTTGTCCATTCATTTTCACTGTTCCAATCCTATCCGTATTTTGGCAGGCCGGACCGTGCTGTGCCGGACAAGTGGGCTATAAGCTTTAATGTGATCAGTGGGCTTGTTTTTTTTGTCACAAATGGAGTTGACTCTGGGAGTAATTTTACTCAACTTCAATTTTAATTCATATTTCTCGTTCAGTCGATTCCTGTATTATATCTTAACATGACCAGTTGTGAAAACCCACCCTCCCATAAGTTGCCACAAAGGATAAAAAGATGTCATCGCTTTACTGGAAACTCCGGATATTCTTGTTTTCTTGATGCCCAAAAATCAATAAAAGACATATTATTAATGGCGTACCCCCAGTGTTACGCGTTCCTATGAGAAGTTTTTCAACATATTTTCTAAACTGCTTTATGTTATTATGTTATTTTTGTCTGTTATCACCTTGGGTAAATCATAATGAATTTATTTTCTTCTGTAAATCTAGGATTGTTTCATCGGGGTGGAAGTGGAAGTGGGAAAAGAAAGAACAAGTTTCTTCTCCTGGCGAGTATGCCTTTCTACATGAGCATCCACGAACCTATCTCTGTATTTATGTAACATATAGATCGTCTCTAGAATAAATAATTCAAATAGAGTTAATATTTTGTATCCGGAAAAAATAGACCTACATGATTCTCGCATCTTGACTTTGAATATAACTTGCAGAGCTCGTTTCTGTAACACGGAAATACTTTGTAAGAGACCCTAGCTGCAATTACCCCAAAATAGAATTCCATATCGTATATGGGACTCAAATAATGAGTAGTAGGCAGTGAGTGAGGCTGAAAATCCAAGTTTGCGGGAGATAACATTAATAATATAACTACTTGAAGATGATCCCTGAAAAAAATTTAATTTCTATTTTCAACATTGATTAGATGGTTGACGTTTTGGAAAATGATCCTTTTCCGTTTCCAAACCGAAAAAAATTCGCTTGCGAATTTGCAAACAGAAATATATGTATTCATCTGTTAAAATAGTATCAAATAATGTTACAACACGTGGTAATACACAGATCTACCTACTTTATTAGAATTGTATATACAGATCAAAATGAGTAATAGGTATTAAACACAAAGTTGCATTCAACAACACATTCAATATATTGAAAGTTATGTGCATTTGAAATGGATTTTTCAACTATGCAGTTGAACTTGTGATATACTGTATGGAACCTTTGGTATAGTAATTAATATTAGTGGAGTTTCCAAACACCAAACCGTTGTTTTAAACACCTCGACACGTGTCTCAATCACCATGTGATCATCTTCAAGAGGAGGATTATCATCATCTTCAAGAGGAAAACTGAACTGAGTTTAATCTTCCTCTTGAAGATGATAACTTGGTGATTGAAACACGTGTCGAGGTGTGAAAAACTACGGTTTGGTGTTGAGATGAAACTCCAACAATATTCTGCAGTTGAATATTGAAATGCATGAATACAAAATTTTCAGTTAGGCTGGTCTTTCCATTTATTAAATTTCCTTCGTTTTGGTACTTGTTCTGTATTTAAACGTGTTTTGTCTCCTTTGTTCTTCTTCTAACTGATGAAATTGAAGCGGATTGTCTAGGAAGTGTCGACCCAATCTGAAGTTGAAACGACTGTATATCACCTACTTTGGCCAGAAACTGTTCTCATAAATTTGCACTCTAAGATGAGGTCCCGCCTGAATCTTCTGGTTGGTAGTTTATTTACACTAGTATTCGTATGTTTTTATATTTTCATCATCAATTGTGTCTGGTATTATAGTAAGGAAAAGCCAAATTTTCTTTTCATTGTCATCCCTTCCTTGCCTCTTCCATGACATCTCGTTACTTTTATGAGAATGTCCTCCTCATTAAGGTTGTTTGATTTTGGCTTGTTTTGATCACTTATGGTACTATTTATTGCATTTTCACTTGGATCACCCTGTTTATGTCGAAGATCTTCTGGGGTCTGGTATTTATTGAAGTGATATAATGAGTAATCATTTGTTTTCTTGGAGTAATCTGATATTGTTTCCTAATAATTTATAACGAACTTCTTACCTTCCAGGAGTCTTTTGAGGCATTCCTTTTCATGTTTATATATTTTATATTATCGAATATTTCACCAGCTTCATGATTAGATTTTTAGTGGAGATATCTATTAGTATCAGTTTTTTTGGATAAACACTCATATCAGGATTATTTATAGTTTTTTTTTTTGATTATCGAGTCAAGAAAATGAAGATAATTAGTAATTACCCTTCATAATGTTGATTTTATTGTGGGTCCTCTTGAATTCAAATAATAAAAAAAGCGTCAATGTCATCCAGGTTATCGTCCTACATTGTAGAAGGTTATACATTCAAAAAACATTAAGATTATTTCTCAATGTTTGAATCTGTAGATTTAAAGGTGAAATAATCAATAATCAGGTAGGCAGAAAGTTATATCATTTAAATTATTATTGAATTACGTAGAATTTAGTTAGTATGAATAAGACTGAAAAAAGCTATTGTATTATGAAATACTTGTAGTTTTGTGAACTTGGCAGTGGAAAGCTCACAATAAATGTTACTTGAATGAGTTATGGATTTTCATCAAGTACGGACCTATTCCATCACATATGTTTTTGTTTCCTCTTCAATTGATTCACTTCTAGATTATATTGTCACCTCAAAACCTAGATGTAATTAGTGCCTTCTTGTTGTAGACCAAAGGGAAAGCTGGAACTGAGCAGAATCAATTGGAAATATAAAATGAGAAGTATGTTGTGAGATGACGAATTTTTCAAGTGAAGTATTTCTCATTTTCAATCATCACTTTTGATGTGATATCAAAATAACATCTTCATCAGATTCACTGGTGGTTCCATCAGCCGCATATTCAAAATTGTCATCTTTACCGTCATCGTCGTCGTAATAAGGTCTAGTAAGTGGTTTTGCTGTTGGAACAGAGAAATAAATGAACGAGAGGAAAACAGAACTAAATTTGCTAAAAACATATGTCAAGTTTTAAACTTAGAGTCAACTAAAAACATATGTCGTTTCAAAATGAGATCCAACTAAAAACATATGACAAGTTTCAAATTGTGATCACCGAAATATGAACTTATTACAGACGTTTATACCTTTCAGAAGAACTTACAGTAAACTGAAAATTATATCATCACTTAAACTTGAAATAGTTGTAATACAAATAGAATTCGTGATATAGTTGAAATAGTTTCTGAAGATTAAACTTTTGAGAATAATTTTTCTAGATCCTGTTGTGCCTTCATGTAATGTTTATTAGTGGACTAGAAAACTGCAAAGAAAACCATAGCACATAAATTTCAAATCAAAGTTATATGTATTTATCTTAACACCATCTATCTTGGTTTTGTTAGAAATAGTGATATTCATCTACAGGGTTGCTCATTTAAAGTGTAAGCATTCTTATGAAATATGTATCTTTCAATCAATTATAATGATTTTTTTTTCATTAAGTAGATCTTTCAGTAGTCTACTAGAAAACCAAATTTTATGAACGAGGCTTTATTCTCAGGGTCAATAAATTATAAGCGAATTAAAGTTTACTATACCAGTGAATTCTCGAAGTTTTGAAATGGTTCTTTGTCAAAATTACTTTTGCGTTCGTCAGTTGAACAGTTATTAGGGCATGAAATTCGAAAAATTAATGCCATTCAATTATCCAACCAATTCAACTTAAGAACTTTCATCAAAATTCAACAAAAAAGTTATAAGTAGAAAAAATATATCGTTTTTAGAAATAAATCAATCTCTTATTCACAATCACTGTAGATAATTAGAATGAACAAATAAAACGCATTCGAAACACAATTCAAACTTCTGTGGCCTCCACCAAACCTACATTCATGCCAATGCATTTATCATATCGCCAACATTTAATGTGTTCCATAAGTGTCACAAAGTAATTTCTGCACAAATTTCTTCCAGCTTTACTTGATTTCTTGTTTTTCCTTGTTTAAGATAGTCTCATAGAAATAAATCGAGTGGAGTTAGATCATGCGATAAAGTTGGCCCTGAAAACAAAGACTCGAAGGCCTTTTGTATCATGTGGCGTGAGATAGTTTAAAAGTGTATTGCTCTTCGGTGTAATAATGACTGATAAAGAACTGTTATCTCTACAAACAAATCAAATATTAGAACAAATTATTATTCAATGAGTCGAAGCATATAAACAAGCAACATTATTCAATAGATCTATATCCACAGGAAATCTCCCGGATTTATTTAAAACTTCAATTGTAACATCTATTCACAAAAAAGACTGCAAATTAGAACTCCACAACTATAGAACCATCTCACTAGTACCAAGCTTCCCAAAACTTCTGGAATGATTCTCAAATAAACCGACCATTCTCACACACTCCCAGTTTGAGTTTCGTCATACTCGAAACACAAAGGATGCCACATTTGCTCCATTTGAATATATAAATGAGTTAATAGAAAACAATAGAAATCCTGTGGCAATATTTTGCGATCTATTTAAGGCATTTGATTCCGTATTCTATTCTCTTGACTAAACTTGAGTATTATGGCATATGAGGAATTCCCTTGAAATGGTTTGAAATGTATCTATATGAAAGAAGAATCCAAGTTAAAATCGAGGCTATTAAAAATAATAATTTGAGGAATTATTACTTAGGTTCTATTATCGGTCCTACTCTATTTCTCATCTACGTTAACGATATTATGTGAAACTTTCCTAATGTACCTATTCTTTTTTTTTTTCTGATGATACCAGTTCAATTGTTTGTGACTCAGAAGTTCAATCACTAATTTATTTATGATGATGTGTGGTGTAGTAAGTTGGTTCAGTGCAAATAAACTTCTTCTGAACGTATCGAACACGCAGTCCATATTTTTCAATCCTTATGAAAAAAAAACTGAAACATTCAAATAATTGTGAATGCTGAATCAATGAATACTTCAAGCAACTCAAAATATTTTGGGACTCATCATTGATTTTGATAAGATTATATTTCTCAATCGAACAAAAAATTGAGCAGAACTTTCTTTGCCATCAGAATTATAAGAAAGAACATAAATAAGAAAGTAGCAAAAACGGTATATTATGACTACTTTCACAGCCTTCTGAAATTTGGTATTGAGTTTTGGGGTTCTTCTGTTGACTCAAATTTCTCCTTTATCGTACAAAAATGAGTAATACGAACAATATTTGGTCTTGGTCTTATATGTAGAGAATCATACTGAAATTACTTCGCAAATCATTAAATATTCACTCTGTATCACTATGTCACGTCCAGCGGATGTACATTCTTCAACCAGAAATCAGTCGATAATTCTTTTGAATTACAGATACAATAAAACCCATATGGGATTCTGTATATGGGAACCAAAATTTACAATTACCTTCAGTCTATGATAAGAGAATTATCGATGACAAAATTTAGAATTGAAGTGAAACATGTTTACTACAGTTTACACGACTTCTTCCGATCAAATATCGGACATAATGTAATTTTCAAATAGCTTGCCAGTGAGCTTTGAACAGTAGATACAGATTTCATGTTAAATTTATGGATGTAGCCGTTACTACGTGGTAGGAAATCATAATGAAGAAAAGAGAAATGAAACTTTCTATGTTTTTTACCACTTTTATTTGTAACTAACGTTAGTGCAGTTTCGTCCTATACGGACATTTTCAAACTTAAGTGGTAAAAAACATAGAAAGTTTAATTTCTCTTTTCTTCAGTAAGATTT
>WOGP01004589.1:0-13879 GCA_015342065.1 Leptinotarsa undecemlineata
AGGCGTCCGTAGCAAACGATCCAAATCAGTCGATTCCACGGCGTTCCCAAGAACTGGGCATCGCCAAAAACACTTTATGGTGAATTTTGCGTAAAGATCTAGGTTTACACCCATACAAGATCAAACTGACTCAAGAATTGAAGCCGATGCACCATTTGACGCGACGTCCGTTCTCCGATTGGGCTCTGGAGAAGATGCGCTAAGATGATGATTTCATCGCAAAATCATCTTCAGTGACGAAGCTCATTTTTTGCTCAAAGGGTTCGTTAATGAGCAAAATATGCGTTATTGATCTAGTGAAAATCCACATGGTGCGGTTTGCATGCCGGCGGCGTCATTGGGCCATATTTTTTCGTCGACAGTAACGATCGTCACGTTACTGTGAATGGCGATCGTTATCGCGCCATGACTACTGATTATATTTGGCCCGAATTGAAAAACATGGACTTGGTCGATATGTGATTTCAACAGGACGGTGCCACAAGCCACACAGCACACGTTACAATCGATTTATCAAAGAGTAAGTTTGGTGAGCGCGTTATCTCAAGAAATGGACCAGTCAATTGGCCATACAATTGGCCAGCTCGTTTGTGCGATTTAACGCCGGTAGACGTTTTCTTTGGGGCTACGTCAACATTGCCAACAGTGCCAACTCAGAGCCGATATCGAACGCGAAATAGCGGCCGTAACGGCCGAAATGTGTGACCAAGTCGTCGAAAATTGGGTCCAACGAATCGACCGCTGCCGACGTGGCCGCGATGACCATATGAATGAAGTCGAGTTCCATTCATGAATGTTTTAATTGTATTTCAAGTCGATCATGAAGTTTCGGCAATATCTGAAATGGTTTGCGTTTTATCTAAAAAAAGTTGTCAAGTCTTATTGGAAAACTCTATATTAAGAAAATTTTCACTTTTGTTGCTGGTTGGTACAGTGTAACAAGCAATCCCAGGAGCTGGCTTTACGTTTTTTTTTTGTTCTGATACTAGCAGGCTTTTTTAGCAAACCTTCATTTGAATAAGTACGTTTGAAAGAAAATCGGAAAGAGACAAAACACCCCCGGATATTATGCTAAGGGTGGTCAGAGCCGTAAACTTGAAAGAGCAATCTCTAAGTTCTGCTGCCAGTCACTTCGAAATTACATTCAACATATTAAGAAGAAATTGTTTCAAGTTTACACTAGAGGAACTGCAATCAGAATGAGAAATGCCTTCAACAGTTGTTGGATACTTTAAAAATAGACAGGTAGGTTTTTTTAAAAATATACTTGATGATCTAGTTTCTAGTAAAATTTTTCATTTTAGATTTTCACCGAGCTTAATTCCAATCTTACAGATTACAAAAAAAAAGATGCCGATATTTACTGTGGTCTCACAACCAAAGAAGTGAAAAGATTAGCTTATTTATATGCAACTTCTTTGCACCTGACGGTTCCAAATAGCTGGAAGAAAAATGAGATGGCAGGCCCCGACTGGTTTACATCATTTTTAAAGCGAAATGCTGGATTGGCTATAAGGACACCTGAAGCCATCAGTTTGTCTAGAGCCGCGAACTTCAATAAAACAAATGTAGACAGATTTTTCAGCAATCTAGAAATTGTTCTTATAAGGTATAACTTTAGTCCTGTGTATATCTGGAATATGGACGAAACAGGGAAACAGGAGACCTGACCGAATTGTTGGTAGAGTGGTGTCAAACAAGTGGGAAGAGTTACTTCGGCAGAACGTGGTACGCTTGTAACTTTGGTGTGTGCTGTTTCTGCTGCTGGAAATACTGTGCCACCTTTCATCATATTTTCTCGTGTTCATTTCAGGCCCCCTTTTCTCATAGATGTCCCTCCTGGTAGCGATGAAAGTGCCAATCTATCAGGCTGAATGAAAGAAGTTCATTTTATAGAATATATTCATCATTTTATTCAATACTCCAAGGCGTCTAAAGAAAACCCTCCCCTGCTTTTGATAGACAACCACGATTCGCATTTATCTCCCAAAGCACTAAACATCTGCAAAGATCACGGCGTAACAGTGTTATCTTTTCCGCCTCAGTGTAGCCATAAGCTTCAACCTCTGCATCGCAGTGTGTATGGACTGTTAATGCTTGTGATTCTTGGATGACTAATCGTCCGGGTGCATTTATGACATACCCAGCATTGTTCATACTGCAACTACCGTTATCGGCGACTCCAAACAACATTACAGCTGTAATGTCTCCAGTGTCTCCAGTCATCGAACAAGGTAGCAAAATGTAGTTTTACAGATCTCGAAAATTTGAGGCCGTTTCCAAAAGCCGCAGAAAGGTAAGTGAAACGGGGTCCCACAAAAAGAAAATCTGAAATCTAGACAGATACGCCTATTAAAGATGGATTAGAAGAAGAAAAGATGAAAAAAGAAAATAAAACGAGGTTGATAAAAAACAGGTCTTTGGCAAAACCAAAAAGAACACAAAAAAAACAAGCAAATGCGAAGAATTCAAAAATTGAAGACGATTCAAGCAGTGATGAAAAATCCTTGTGCCTGCTTTGCGTTGAAACTTGGTCAAACAGTTTGCTTAACGAGAAATGGATTCAGTGCATCCGATGCAAATTGTGGGCACATGAAAAATGCGCAGATGCCAGCTTGTTCTACGTTTGTTATAATTGTGATTCGGATGGTTGTGACTAGATTATTCACTTTTTTAACGGATAGGTACCGTTTTTTTTGTATTATATTTTTTTTTGCAGGCTGATTCTTACATAAAAAAAATAAAAGCAATAATCATTTTCTTAGATTTTGCCTTGACCAACCAACCTTAAGGTATGTACCAACCATCTCCAAATATGGTGTTACTTGATACACTTGCATCCTTAAGGAAAAAATTAAATTCTGGATTTAGGATAGGTCCAAACATTATGTAATTTGAAATTTATATAAACAAAACAACACTCATCTGGAAATCCAATGTATTTTCTCACTATCTATCAATAAAACAATTAGAGGGGCTTCAATTTGAAAAGCGTACCAACCAGCCCCGGTCTCCCCTGCATTTATTTATCTATCCTCACAAACTTTCACATTTATAATATTAGTTTAGAGGTATAGATCTCTTTGTTGTATGGGTAAGATGCTAAGTCATTACATAGTGTTTCTGATTATGTAAGATATTCACAAAAAACTATTATTGGGATATTCAATTGGGGCAATAGAATTTGAAACAATGAAATTTTTAATTTCTGTCTGTTCATCTGTACATTTGTGAGTATAGGGTAATCTCAAAAACGGCTCAACCGTTTTGGGGGCAAATTTCATTATTGTGTTGTACTAAGCTTCATTTTAAATTTATTCCAACTCGTTCATAAATAATTAAGTTAGGAATCACGTCAAAGATAAAAATAATTACATAGAAATACTGTTCAGCTGATTTGGCAAAAACTTTACTTGACCTAATAAACTAAATGTTTGTCAAACGTTACGTTTTTTCTTATAAATTGAATATTTGCAGAGATATAAGAATATTTTTTGTTAGAAAATCAGAGAAAATTGGAGTTTACGTAAACGAAGTCACGAGACATGTCTAGTAATGAAATAATACGAGTTTCCGTGTTGGTGACATTGTTCTCCATTATATAATAAATGGGATTGGCAACACTGGTTTTATTTGTATAATTTAGTAAATATTGATGTTTATTTAATATTTGTTTGAAGGTTATATTCGCTGGATTGATATTGGTTATTACCACCTTGCAACTAAAAGTAAATGAGAAATTTATTCACGAAAAATGTCTGAAACAAACGATGCATTATTCGAGAAGTTTATGAGTTGTCCTTTGAAACGCAAATTGATAATGACTCTGATTGAGTCAGAAAAGGATAAAATAGATGAATATAGAAAAAAATTTGTTAATCAGAAGACTTTGGAAAAAACAGGTGATCCAGCTTCAAGCCCCTTGAGGAAAGCTCAGAAAAAATATCAGTTTGAGAGCCCAACAGCTTTACTTAGAAGGAGAGCCTTGGAACAAAATAAGAATTCTGGAGAAATTCATCAGACACTATCAAAAGAGTCTTCTGCATCATCTGAATCGTCTGAATCAAGTGAACCACCTGATTTTGACAAAATTTTGACTGGAGTTGTGGCTTTCATTGATATAAAGAGCAAAGAGGGTGATCGTTCCAGTGGTGTGAAAGCTATTTTACGATCTATGGGGGCAACAATTGCAGAACATTTCAATAGAGAAGTTACTCATGTTATATTCAAGGTAGATATAATAAAAATCACATAGTGTGTCATTTTCTTATATATTTGTGATATCATTACAGTTTGAAAATGTTAATTAATTCTACTTCATCATAAGTTTTCTCTCTTATGAAGGATTTATATATCCAGTTAAGTGATTTTTTTCCCAAAAATATTGGAGTTGGAATTGAATGTTTTGCCTCCCTGGGAATATTTGTGAAAAGAGGTGATTCTTGTGAAAGTAATTCATTTCATCCATAATAAAAATAAAAAATTCTTAATTTGTTCATTATATTTTGCATTTCCTCATAAAGAAAATTTCAGTTTTGATTATTATTAATTATTGATAACTAATATTTGTTAATTTTTTTTTCCTTCTTGGATCAATAATAATTTGAATTTCACCCTTAATTTATAATAATGCAAGTGAAGTGAGCTGAAATGTAATGTAATATAAGTGACATTGTAAGCAGAGGTTAAACCTGATCCCAAAAAACCAAGCATTGGTGACCCAACAGACATTGCCGTTTCAATCCACCATTGATCTCATCAGTGCTGTTAGGCTGAACAGTAAAAGCAATGTTGCACTCAACTGTCCTTGAAGGACAAGTCTGAGTGAGGAAGCTTGGTTATCTTTAATATTTGTGGCTTGAGTCTTCTGTCGATTTCATAGATGATGTCTACGTAAGGGAAAATGTCATCGCAGTTTACTTGTAGTAACTAGAGTTTTTGATAAATTTTGAGTTGGTTGGACTGCATAAGACTATATTTATCAATTTTCATAATGTTGTTATAAAGTGTAAATAAAATCACATATAATAAAAATTGAAATTGTGATTAGGTTTTCTAGTTATATTACCAGTTGGATATAACTATCCCTCAAAAATCGTATTCGCTTTCTGATGATGAGGATGAGAACACAAGAAAGTTGAAAATTGATAACTCTTACCTTGTGTCCCTCTCCGTTACCAACCTTATTTCATCCATATTTTTTACCTAGAATACAAATCTGTTATCACCATAGTTTAACTTCGTTAACTTGCCTTACTTTAACACTTTCCACTTTTATAAACTAGATGATTCACTCAAACTTCATAAAAAAATTTGACTTTATGTTACTGGAAGAACATAAGAAGATCTTGACTAATAATAAATAATATTCATTTATCTCATTGTGAAGTATAAAATCAATTGAAAACATTTTTAAACAATGACAAAGAATATATCAATGATTATATAACTAGAATAGCTATATATCATGATATATTGTAATCATTACATGTAATGATTACAATGAATTGATGGATGTAGCCATTACTGCCTGGTAGGAGATCATGAAAAATGAGAATAAATGTTTTTTCAACACTTTCATTTGTAACTAATGTTACTGTAGTTTCGTCCTATAAGGACATTTTCAAACTGATACAATAAACTGATAAATAATGTTAGTCCTTATATATGCCTTATATAACAGAGGTACTTGACTCAAGAGTACCAGAATTTTATTTAGCTGTGACAATGTGAGTAAGCTGATTTGAAAACAGGTGGATAAACTAGATTGATTTGATCATTCAACCTGCTAAAGAATCAAGCAGACTCTTTTGGTAAAGGGTTGTTTGATGAATTCCAGATATCAACTAATCCCTAGCTCTAGTGGGTGCCAATTCTACAATATTTTTCAAATCAAATACAGTTTGTATGAAACATTCATACAGCTAGTCAAATTCATACACTACACCTTACGATTTGATCTCCACAAACTTTATTAAATAAAAAATATCACGATATCCTATTAAGTTAAAAAGCAATTGATACTGGAATCCCCCAAGGGAGTCTACTTGGCCCTGTTTTATTCATACTTTATTCAAATGACATAAATTTTATTAATGATTGTGAATTCATCAACATCTCAACCATGCAGATGATACTCTCGTTGCAGCAAGCGACTCTGATATTCATAATGCTGTACGCAAAATTAATTTGACTCTTGAAAATGTGGCGAAGTTTTTGAACATAAACTCAATCTGAATACCTCTAAAACGAAAGATATGATATTGACAACCCAATATAAATATAACCTAATTGATATCAACTCCATTAATATTGAGGTGTACAGCAAAACTAATGAAATTGTGGAGGAATTCAAATGCCTGGGTTTAATCGTTGATAACACTTTGAACTTGAAAAACACTTCCAGTATATGTGTAATAAAATGTCTAAAAATATGTTTTTTTTGCTAGAATTAGTAGATACCTAACATCCCAATCTAATTTGACTGTTTATAAAACAATAATCCTTTGATTACTGTGCTACTCTGATATCATTACGCCTAGTAATATTCATAAGTTTAGTAATGATATCAGAGTAATTCTATCTCTACTGTACAAAAGTTTCAAAACAGAGAAATGCGCTTGTTATTAAAATGCCAAAAATATACTCTTATATTATCAATGATTCATTCATATTTAAAATACTGACTGGAAAAACGCCACATTACTTCAATGAATTCATTACATATAACCAACAGATACACAAATACGATACAAGAAGAGATGACTTGGTTGTCCCACAAACAAACTTTGTAAGAACAATGAACTCTGTATTTCACAGAGGACTCTTGGAATATAACAAGCATACTAATGAAAGTAACACTCTCCAACACAATATTATTTTGATTGTGTTGTTCATCATTCTTCTCTCTATTAATCTCTTCATCATTTACTACTGCTACATTTTTACACACTATATTCTACTATATGGGTCTTATATATTTTAGTTGATTTTGTATTTTGTTTAATAACTGATATATTTGTATAATCTTTATGTATATTCTAATAAATCTATTTCTATGTTTTGCTAACACAGTATCTTTTTGCAGTGAATAACCTACTAATTGTTCATTCCTTACTCTAATATTTATATACCCTACATAATCACAATTGAGACTACCGATCCAGGTACTTACTTGAACATGATTACCCAAGGTACATCTTCAATTATGATTACCTAGGGCATGATATATCAATTCTACATCAATAATAATACTACATAGGTTTCTAAGAAAATAAGTTCATTAATGGTGATCTTTCTCAAATCCAGTTGGTCTATCAGTAAAATGTTTGAATTTTTAAGTTTATTATTATAATTATAATTCAATTATATTATAAATAACTAAAATTAATATACTTTAAAACGTAGCGAGTGTATTAACTGTTTTCTTTTTTTAGGATGGATCTTTCTCAACCTACCAAAAAGCAAATCTTTTGAATATTTATCTTGTTTCCGTCTTATGGATAGAGGCTTGCAGGAATAGTAGGATGAAGGTTGCTGAAAAGAAATTTCCAGCTCTGGGCACAGACGTTTATGATCATAATATATCTGCAGTATGTTCAGTGAGTAAATTTAAATATTCTTTTTAATATATTGCAGCAAATTAATGAATAAACTTTTTTGAATAAATTTATTTCCAATAATATTTCACTAACCACAAACTAATTTATTCATTACAACAATTAGCAACTAACGCTTAATTTATTTCCACTATTTGAACTTCTTGTTCAGCCGCTCGATTCAGTTTCTGAACTGCCCTCTTGGGTCAAGAAGACGGTAAAGGTCCTTTGTAGAATTCTGTAGTCGGTTCGGCACTCGACTAGATTTTAGCAAAAACTCATTTATTGACAATTTTATGAAAATGTTCTTGTTGAGTGACCTATCATTTTTTCAATATAAATTTGACTTGCATTATTTGCAATTCATCTTGTTTTACTTTCAAATTGATCTTTGGTTTTTAATTCGATTTGTATCTTGCAAACAAATCAATAACATTAGAATAAGTATTATTAAAAAAAATTTTTGTATAACTCGTGGAAAAAAAGGTGTTTTCCTATATGTCAATGTTTGCAAGTGAAAATAATTATTTTTCTTTGGTTTATATATGAAAGAAATGTCTGTAAATGTTTTACAAACTTTAATAGAGAGTTCGAACGACATTTTCCAATTTTTTCCTCTTCCTTCTGAAGTTTTCCATTTTAAATTTCAATGGAAAAGTAAAAAGGCAAATAAGTATTTTCATCCAGCTAGTATTTAATGACCAATTTGTCATTTTTCAGTTGAATAATTGGAAGTACTATTTCTCAAGTAGTACTAAATTCATAGGAAAGAGTGTATGTGAATCAAATTAATACTAGTAGGTAAAAATGTATTGGATCAATCATCGCAAACCTGATGTGTCTTTTTCTAAGAAAATGTTTCATAACCTCAATGAAATCTTCCTCAGTTTGAATCAATTTTATTATCACTTTTGAATCTGCATGAAGGAAGACAGAAAACGATTTCCCATTCAATGATTGATAAAAAACACAGACTGCCATTGGAAATTCTTAGTTGACTTTAACAAACAGTGTTTGAAGTATCTGTCGATCCCTCACTCACAATTGTTTATTCTCTGATACATAAAAATCATAGGCATACAAAAAAATACTAAGAATGATTGTTATAACTCCAATGTATAAATTATTGCAATAACACGACTAGTGATGATGACTGTCATACCACAAATTTGAAGATTTTGTAACCGAGTTATTTGATTTGAAATGAAGAGAGATAACACAAACGACCAGTATTCAAAATTACATTGAATATCAGATTGAAAGACTGTCATTCTGGTCTGAATTGAAAAATTTCGTGCAATTTTGAAAAATTCATATTTTTAGATATCTTGATTTTTCATATCCGGCAATTTTCCTTGAATTGTCTACTTTCCGGCTCCCAAGGTATGAAAGAGACTGAATTTCTAGATTCAACAACATTAACCAACCAAATCTATTTAATCACAGTGGTTGTGAAGGCCAAAGTCTCCGTAAGGTAGTATCCACAATTATACTATGGAGGAACTTTCTCTTGTATATGTCTATCATTGTTAGTTATAAACGGCTTCCAATGAGTGTCCACGACAACGCTACTATAGAAATACTTACTATGGGTAAAATGGGTGTTATAATTTCATAGGAAGTGCATATAAAGCAAATTGGATTTGACAGAAAAGCACATGCCCCTAATTCAAGACAAGGTATTTGCTTGAACCTTCAATCGACAGATGAAAGAGTTCGAATATTTCCATCAGGAAAAAATAAACGGAAATATAAACTGCGGCATAAATTTTTTGGATTTGTCTGCAAATCTATGAAGAAGACGAGAAGTGAACTGCCAAAGAAAACAAGAAGGAATTGTCATATTTGAAAGACTTGGAAGTTCTTTCAGATACCCGAACCATAATTCTAAAATATGTTTTTTTCAAAAACCACACCTCATGATTTAATATCCACAAAATTTATTTGAAAAATATATCACATGTTTCGCTAGCACAGTAGCTTTATCAAGTGAAGTTGTGATATACTTTTCAAATAAAGTTTGTGGAGAACAAATCGTGAGGTGTAGTTTCTGAAATTACTATGGATCTTCATTAAGTAACGGCCGAATCAATCAGAAAATCTGAAATATGTGAAGGAAGCATTTGATCCCACTCTAAGCCAAAAATTCAAACTGCTGTATCAACTATTTGGGAAAAACGAGATAGCAGCTAACAATTCCAAAAGACTAAACTCATAAGCAACTTCTTATAGAATTGTCTCTTTGAAACAAACTCGGTTCAGACACTGAATTTGATACCAGAACATGTCTAAAGATTGATTCCAGTTGGTTGTTTCAAAAGTTTTGTCCGTTTCAATGTCATCTGTTTTTGTAGCTCCATTTTTTCAAAAATAATTATTTTACTTTGTCATACATACTGAGCGATATAGAGTTTTGTACTCTATACATTGATACTGTTCATTTTTTCCAAATTTTCAGCTTGATACTATATGATATCGTTAAGCGATTTTTGGTAAATTTTTCTCTACAAATTCAAATCGTACAAAAGCGCTGCTGAAACAGGTCCAAAAAATAACGAGGCATTTTAAAATAATAGTATTAATGAACGCACTGTTTGCCGTTGGTATGCGAAACTTTGTTCTGCAGATTTTAGCCTCGAAAATCAGCCCCGAAGTTGACGACGAACAGTACTCCACAACGAGGATTTGAAGACACTGGTGGAGATTAACCCATCACAAATGGTGCGTGTGATGGCTGAAGAACTAGACGTCATCTCCTTTGCGGTTTTTGTTGATTTAAAACGTATTGGAAATGTCAATAAGTTCGAAAAAACGGCCCTCGACTTGAACGATCAACAAAAATTGTCACGTTTCGAGATCTGTTCTTCTTTGCTTTTGCGCAACCAAAACGATCCTAGTTAGGATCGGATCGTCACGTGTGATGAAAAGTGGATCCTCCATGATGACAGGAGATGTTCCAGACAGTGGTTGGACACCGATGAGCTACCCAGACACTTCCCAAAGGCAAAAACACACGAAAAACATGGTTACTGTATGGACTGTATGGTGGTCATCTTTCACTGAGATATTACAGTGGAAGGTAGACTCATAAGAAAGAAAACTTTTGAAACAAACTAATGATATCGTCTGCATAAATGTCTTTATTAAAAAACCGTTTCCCATACCTGAAAAAAGTATTGTATCTCGATGCGTTTCGCGAACAGATGTCTTTACCGAGAAATTTATTTCTGTGTCTTCAGCCAATTGAGGTATATCTCTGAAAGCAACAAACGTTGCTGAGGATAATCCAGAAGGAATGACTTACAACTAATAATTCTGAAATGGATCTTCATCGGGAAATCGATAAAGAATTCTTTGATGATCTTGATTTCATTCACCTGAATCTGACGGTACCTCTGTTTGAAATCCAGGAGAAATTCGATGGAATGAGATGGAGTGGAAATCGTAAAATAATTAATGATGTCTTTCCGAACTTTCTTCCCAACATTATTATTCAAGTATTTACTTAGAGGCGATCTACTGAATGCATTGAATAACACTCTTAGTAACTACTATGGGATTTTATAACAAAATGATGAGAAAAGTGAAGAATATCAGACGAAGAAGGATGACTCACCGCTACCATAAGATTATTTAGCTATCATTCAAATTTGAGTTCCTCATTAAGATACTGAAATGAGTAGTTCAATACTGAAGTACAGAAATAATAGAGACAGAATAAGTATTGAATTCAGAATTGTAATGAAGAGTTCGGCTTCATTGCTGAGTAATGTCAACTACTGTATATAAGATTATCTCTGGCCGACAGATTATTGATATTTCTTCACTTATAGACTTGACATTCTAGGACAAGCATAGATACAATATCACTGTGACCAGCGAGTCCGGTGTCTTAAGCATGCTAGGCTTGATAGTTAGAAGACCAACCATCACTTGTTAACGAGTGCAGAACAGTTGATACATTCCCATATAGTCTTCAGCAGGACGAAAAAATCAACTCGTCTACGAAACAACCCTGGACATTTTCAAATGTAATGTTTTGTTTCTGTGTCATAAAAAATTAACCCAGGAATTTTCGACTCTGAAAACGATTCATTCACCTTTCAGATTATGTTTTCACTAGTTCAAATATTGACTCGATACTAGTCTCAAATTCAATGTATGAAACAATAATGCAATGGAATCTAAATGGATTTCCTTCCCACTTGCATATTTTTCAAGCCCTAAATAATAAAAACTGTCCTATATGCTTACAGATAACTAACTTTGAATGTTTCAAATACCTCAACCTAAAATCGTACAATAAACAAATCTAAAAGACCTAGCCATGCAGCAGATATTCCACTTAATTCAAAGAGAAATTAGCTGAAATACAATATTGGAAGTCTGTGGTAGACATTGGTCAACATAAAAGTTTCACCTAAGCAGCATTTATATTCTCCCAAACAGCAACTCATAGTTTACCAATATTCAAAGTCTGATCAAACGAATTTCCCCACCTAAAGTGTTCCTTAAAGGCTTCTGCAGACATAATATTACATGGGGTTCACAAAATACCAAAACTATGAAGAAAACATTGCTAACATTATTAAAAACATAAATCTGTAAATACTATGATTTCGATACTCATTTAAAAATAGCCTCTACAAGCCATGTTTCAACTAGAATATTTTCAGCGTTTTCAAGTCACTCTTCTGCTGAGCATATGAGTGACACAAAATTTCATTGGCATGTATTAAAATTTTTAGAATGTCAAATTATTCGGAGATTCTCTATGAATATTAGACGAATCGTATATTGTCGCATCATTATCGGCATCCCAATTGAAATATTTTATTCTTCTGAGACTGAAAACAAATATTTAAACTGTTTGACCTTTGTAAGAAATGGATTTGTATAATTTAAAATGTGGGAACATTCAATTTAGGTGTGGTTTTTATTTTTTTATGAAACAATCAATATGAGACAGACAGAGCGAGAGAGAAGTACCTTCATTGAACTAAAAGATATATATTCCGTTGAAGTTAATCCCATGTAACAAGGATTACAACAGCACTTATAACAAATGTTCAATATGACATTACATATGACATAAATTTAAATTCTCATACAGCATAAAGGTGAATAAAAGTCAATATTATGTTAATCAGATTGACAGCAACAAACATAACCCACGTTTGATGTGGAAAACTCAAAAAAATTAATCAATTAGTCTCATTCTGGTCAAAAGAAATTCATTAGACCATTTAGGAGACCATTAAGGTATTATGTGATATTTATTATCTTTTATTCATTTTTTGTATTTTCAATTATCGTAGGTAAGACAAATATAAGTAGATCTTTTTTGTATCATTTTATTTATATGTGTATTAATGTTGACATTACTATCATTGTTATTTATTAGGATGCATCCTTTTTGAATAAAGCATTTCAATTTCAATGAAACGAATTGGTTTAAGTTTGATTATAGTCGTGTCACTAAGTGTTCTGGAAATATCTTGAGTTTCTTCTTTCTTCTTTTCTGTACAATATTAAAATACTGCACTAAAATATTTACATTTAGTATAGATATTCTGTATAGGTCGTGGTTGCCATCCTTTGATATATTCTGATTTTTTTATGTCATGACCGCAATATTTCCTCAATCTTTTTCTCTATCCATGATATCCTATCACTGCGTTATATAATGTATTTGATACCCTTGAAATATATAGAATAAGTCGGTGATGGTGACTTGTGGGGTCCCTCAGGGTTCGGTTCTTGGTCCGCTATTGTTCCTGTATATAAACGATCATTCGCTGCTAAATATCAAAGGTAAATTTTCTCTGTTTGCTGATGACATCACAATAATTTGGCATAACAGGGATAGTGATGAACTTCGGGACAATATAGTGAATGACCTAGACAGAGTAAAAAAATGGTGTAATGCTAACAGGTTATCATTCAATACGTCTAAAACCTGCATTTTAAATTTCAGATGCACTTTAAATGAAATTTATCTAGGGAGCAATACACTCCG
This sequence comes from Leptinotarsa undecemlineata, assembly GCA_015342065.1. NCBI lineage: Eukaryota > Metazoa > Arthropoda > Insecta > Coleoptera > Chrysomelidae > Leptinotarsa > Leptinotarsa undecemlineata. Next base: position 13,618 of record WOGP01004589.1, read on the forward strand.
CTCTGTGTCAACAAATAAATTTTTAGGTCTACACGTTGATGATAATCTTTCCTTCAATATCCATATCTCTAACTTACACAAAAAGCTTTCTTCAGGCTGCTATGCATTACGAATTATATCGAGAGAACTGAGCCTTTCCACAGCAAAAACAGTCTATTTCGCACTGATAGAATCCCAACTACGATATGGAATCTGTTTCTGGGGTAGCAGCTCTCAATTCTTATTGTACTCCGTGTTTGTATTACAAAAGAGGGCTGTCCGA
>WOGP01004590.1:0-13877 GCA_015342065.1 Leptinotarsa undecemlineata
TTAACTGTTTGAAAAGTGCAGTAAAGAATAAATTATTGACTTTTCATTGATATTGTTTTTTAATTATGCTTTTCTGAACATTTTCTGGGAAAAATATCAAATTTGACAGGGAAGAAAACTCACTTGATCGGTCATATGCATGTCATTTGGCAACATTTATATATACATATATATATAAATATATATGGCAACTATAGCAAGCTATAGTTGCCATCACGTGTATGATTGAGCGTAATGTAGCAATAGGAGGTAACCGCTCATCTAGATTTTAATTTTCAAATACTACCTCAATCGTTTCTACGTATCAATCAAAATAAATGATGTTGATATTTTGTACACACCAAATGTGAATCAAGTTATTTCTCTTGACATTAATGCATATCTGAGTTACTATGTATAAATGGAAACGCCTCTCGTTATTTATTTATCTCAGATTCAGTTATATGATTATGTATTGTGTTACTGGGTACTTATTATGAACAAATAGACTTGAATAAATATCTACCTGAGTCATAAACCAAGGTAAATATTATGTTCCCTGTTATATTTTGTCTGCTACTACATTATTATAGAAAATTAATTAAGTGACTGATGTTGAAACTGTCCGTTTATGGACAGGTCTCTATTGTTATGTATCAGATAGAGATAATGTATTTATTATCGAATCGTGTATTATTACAAAGTGCCGAAGATAGTGAAAAGATATTGAATTTAGCCATATCTTGACACTGGGAATTTCTACTATGAAATATTTATTGGCAAAGAAAGGTTTTGGCTTTCTACTTTTCCATCTTGATTTCCACATTCTTTTTTCTTTCCCAAAAATCAATAATAATAATATTAAATAATAATCATCTTTATTATTTCCACATTCAACAGATATAAATATTAGAAATCAAGGTTCATATATGGAGATAAAGGACGAAGTTTATTTTGTGTTGTGTGAATAAGACAGAAAATAGTCTTCCACTCAACCCCTTCAATTCAAAAAAATATTAATGTTTTTTATGAATGATGCAGAATGATTTGTTCATTTTGTGTTGAGGAAAAGTGAATATTCAGAATGTTACAAAACAACATTCATACAGTGACTCAACAAAACGACTAAATACTGGAGTGAAAGTATGATTTTTTATGAAAGTTTGAATATATTAGTATGATATGATTCCATGTAACTTCCTGCCATTTCAATAAAAAGTGATCTACTCCTTAAAAACTACTGTTTTCTTTAACGATAATTCACTGGAATTATTTGATGGATGGAAATTGAGGATGAATGCTAATAATATTTCAAATCGAGTAACTATTATACCCCCATTGAACTACAAAAACATGAATCATAAAGTAGATAAGATAAATTAGAACCGTAAATGGTATTCCTTCCCCGATTCAGAATTTTCATTCAGATAATATACCTGGAGAGTTTTCAGGTAATCCCCTTGTTAGCATTTAACATGGCCTCTAAACTGAAACAATTTTTTTTCAACGCTGGTCAGGAATCGAAAAATTTGAGTATACGCAATATTATTCACGATTTAATATCAACTATACAAAAGAAAGTTGTTGATCAACACTTCATCAAATATTTGGATCCATACGGCTGATTTCAAGCGATTAGCTGTATAGATGATATATAATTTTGTGATATGAGAAGAAAGTTTACAAATGTAATAAATGAAAATAATAGATAGAGATCGTTCAGTCGAATTGATCAATAAGATATTTCAGGACTGTGAAGCAACAGTTGCTGATCGTTCGCTGTATTTGAAGAAAATCAGTATCGGAACAAGAAGCAAAAGTAGAAGCAAGGTATAGTCAAGAAAATATAAAAAAAATAAAGTAGTAATCACATATAACAGAGAATGCAATAGAAGAAAAGAAAACGTTGGATGAAAAATCTACGATTACAATGAGCACTTATCTATTTTGCGGTGCAACGCTAAAATTTAGAAACTAAGGTTAATATTCAGATTGAGAGTTGTCGAAGTTCATTCAAAGAGAAAAAGAGCTCACACTAAAAAATAGCACAGACGAACCAATAACTAAAGTTCAAATAACTTAACTTCATGATCTTTCAGAAAAAAAACAAGAAATTTATGAGCTCTTTAGATGAACAAAGTACACACAAAGTCAATGAGTGGCTGATAGGTAAAGGCGGTTTGGTTGAAAGCGATAATGAAGATGGAGCACATGTGAAAGGTAACGATAAAACGTTGAAATCTCACGTCAAGAAAAATGTAAGTGTGATAAATTAGAAGATTCTTCAAATGGCTAGACAGTTTATGGATGAGATGATCTTTCATTTGATGATGGAGTGGAAGAATTGCTAAATTTTTAACAACTGTTTAACAGCAAAACGAAAGTATTACGGTTGTCAGATAATGAAAATTGTTGCTGCAGACTCCAAACATGTTTGAGAGGGGATCCGATACCAGTGATAGAAGGTTTGTTGTTATCGAGAACGATTGTCAAGTACAATTTTGAATACTTTAAAGATAGTGTGCCCATAGTCCGAAACTCAATTCACTGTGACAGTCAACTATCAAAGTCAGTGATTTCAAAAGTCCAACACTAAACTACACATACTGAGTGATTTTTGAATATCAGTTGATAAGGCTATAATAACCCTCGCAAGAATTGATAATTATGAGAACGGATTTTATCGAATTGAAGATGTAATCAATAATAACCAGGCTTTTGTATCAATTCCAATGCAACTACGAGTTAAAGCCATAGATATGTCGATGCGACGCGCGAGACTCGACAATCAGCTGCTCCTAAAATGGTTCTCATATTCATGGTCAGCCGTGAATTCACTCAACGACCTGCAATTGATGCGAATGAAAACAATTATTAAAATAACTCAATGTATTTATTTTAGCATACAAAAAAAGACCAATGCAGGAAATTTTCTGTGAAGATTCCTGCACTGACGTCTGTCGTGGTATTATCCAGTAGGGTAGATGTTTTCTGATAGGCGTGAGTCCATTCAACCTACCGTGTAGGTAAATCCGATACGGGCTTGAACATTTAAAATTAATTTCTTTAGATTTGTTTACTGTCTGTCTTCAAGCATAGCCCACTGACTAATAAGAAAGTTTTTCTTCCTTATTCAGAGAAATCGGGTAAATTGCGGATATGCAGTTGGTTACTACCTCGTCCACTAGATGGAGTGACATATTTGATGTTCGCTCCAACTTAAGACGAGGAATGGAATACTCTGAAACAATTTTGATTTTCAAATATGGAAAACCATTGACTTCAGGTCGATGATTGCCACTATCTTGTAATGACGAGGGGCTAAGGAGCCCAAAACCGGTCTGCAAGTGTGCCCGTTCTAAAATTGTAGGTCGACTCTTCCAGTTGTATTGCCAATTGCATATACAGGAAATTTTCTGTGAAGATTTCTGCACAGACGCCTGTCGGATATAATCCAACGCCATTCGTGGTATTAGCCAGTGAAGTAGTTTTTTTCTGATAGGCGTCAGTCCATTCAACCTACTGTGTTGGTATATGCGAGGCGGGCTTGAACATTTACAGTTCATTTCTTTAGACAAGACGAATATGTTGAAATACTTTGTCGAGTAGCAAATCAACCCTGTATATCATAATGAAATAATACATAGTTAAATCTTGCTAAAGTAAATCAATCTGGATTTTAAGTAACAAAAATGAAATATCAACAACTCAACTTCAGTTGGTGAATGAATGGAATGAAAAATAATATCGACAACAAACGAAGTCTTTAAAATTGAATTGAAACCTGTTGAGCTAGAAGAACCCCTTTTATTTTGATGATTTTATGGTATTTTTTGGCTAATTTTGTACCCCATTTCATAAGTTTTTGGTTTTCAGTTAAGGAAGATATCGTGAGTTTTGGTAGGTTTACCGTGTTAAGCTTACAGAACTCAACCACATAAAAAAATTCTTCAATGAGCTGCGTCACAGTATCAGGCACATTTACGGCTCCAATGGCCTCCTATTGCCAATTTTCTATTCGTTCTGGGTTCTGCCATTTACACCGTTAATATGTCGGAACCTAATCGAAATCTTTATCTTCCGTCAAATTCTAATAACTTTTCGGTATTCTCGACAACTTTTTAGATGACGGAGTTATCGAAATGATTGTGTTCAATCGTGAAAATTTCAGGTCGTTCAGAAAAGTGATGTCTAGCTACGAATTTGAGCCACATTCTGGAAGCCGGTATTTGTTAGGTCACGCGCGTCTCTTCGTGAAATTCATGGCTAAAACCCATAGCTGCCTTTACATTGATGATTTTTGTACTGATCTATCTTGAAATTTTCCATCCATTTACCAATATCATCATCAGAAGTCGAATTTGATATCTACGAATCGTTCAACTCCAACTGAGCTCTGAGCAGTTCTTCTGAATGCTAATATATTGATTGTCAAGTATTCTGAAAGACTGGGTTCGAAACTCAACTTCTAATGTACGATACCATAGTTATAACTTATGTTGCACTGTTTAACCATAATTTCCATATGTTGGATTGATGTTATCAATCAATTCATCATGATGTTATCAATCAATCAATTCAAAAACAAACAAGAACCACAATTATACTTATATACCTACAAACACCTGTTATCGCAATGATAATGTGATAATATTTTCAAAGATTAGTAAAAATCACTGAAGACATCGCATTCTCTGGAAGTGAACCTTCTGAAAACTCAATGTAGGTATTTTCGATAACCTCAATAACCTCCTGCGTACTACGCTACTGCTCTACTGGTCAAACAAATGGTACAGACTTACAGAAAGACACATTGTTTGGTCACACCATCTCGGACACAATGGTACAAGAATAGGTCCCTATTAAGGCCATAGAATATCTCTAGCGCTGGTACCATTGTTCACCTTACTTACAAACAGTAATAAATTAGTTATATTTTTATAAAACGTCGCTTTTACTTTATAAGATCTAACTTCTAGCTCTGTATACAATATGGTAATAAAACAGAGCGGTAACTAAATGCGTTGAGATGAATATCGTTGGCATTTTTAATATGCTTGCCTATTGTATTGTTTCTTCCTAATGGGTTGGACTCTTTGGAATAGCAGCTTTTGTTTTAATGACTGTACTGGTTATCTGCATAAAAATTTTAATTACTTGTGCTGCTTTCATATATTTATTCTCAAATGAAAGTACTTCTGCTCTCCCATCAGTTGAAACAAGTACATAATAGTTTCATTGAAAGAATATTTATTTTCCTGTATTATATGGAGCCATTTGTGTTGAACATGAACAGTTATGGAAATAATAAAACCTTCATTCAGATGATTGGGAAAAATGATTGAGGCCATATAATAATAATAATAATAATGTTTATTTGCATAATAAAATAAAATATTACAAAACCAATATAACACAGTCAAAAAAACAAATAAACAAATGTGCAAACTTGTTACTGAAATGTGTAGGACATTTAGCTAAGTTACTTCTTTCTAGCACAAACTTATTTTTATTTCCTTGATTGTCGAATAAAACGTATTGTATATGATGAAATTGTCTGATACTTGACGAAAATCCATAACTAACGTATTCAAAAAACACTTTATAGTGAGATTTTCACTATACAGTTTCACAAAGCAATTACTAACTATATTTTACATATTCAATGCTTAATATACCTGATTTTACAATTTGAAGTACTCACATTTCAAGTACCAGGGTTTCCCCTAAGTTTGTAATGAATGAAATTACCTGAGGTTATGTACCAGTTTCCATACTTGAATAGATAAATATTCAGTTAGTAGGAATGATCGAATCTTAATTAGTCATTCAGTAAATCACCTGAATTCTTGAATTTATTGATTTTCTTTTCTAAATGTAACGCGTCGTATTCACGACTGAACTCATGACCTTCTGTTAGAAGGTGTTTGCAAATGTGAAATTGACTCGCGGCTCTTGCCCAAAACTGTATTTTGGTCAAACAGGAAGAACATTTTCCCGAAAAATTGAAGGGCATAGAAGTAATTTTGTATATAAGAAGACCAATTCCACATTTGCAAACCACCTTTCAGCAAAAGGTCATAAATTCAATCATGAATACGCCGTATGAAGAGAAAAGTTTGAAACCCAATCTTCTAGAATGTTTGAAAATCAATAGATTGAAGTATTCTGGTAATTTACTGAATGATCAACAAGAATTAAATAACTACCCGTTACTAAATATTTTTTCAAATGTGGAAAGTGGGACATAAGCTCAGATAATTTAATGCTTCACAAACTCAGGTACCTGAAATGTAAGTAATTCAAATTCCAAAATTAGATATATTATGTATTGAATAAGTAGAATATAGTTAGTAGAGACACGCCTGAAGAAGCCATTGTATGCGAAATATGAGTTGCGTTTTAGTAAAACTGGTATGTATTTGCAATTTTGGATGTAGAAATTCCACCAATACACACATAAGAACAAATAGTTGAAATAAAGTAGTCTGTGTTATACCAACGAAATTATTTATTTATACATGGAAAGTACAATATATTGTCACTGACAGAAGTTGATTGTTTTGATGAAGTTTTCTTCAGATGAAAGACTATGATTCATTTAAACAAAATATGTAGGAGAGATTTTGCTCAATCCCGAAACACAAGACCATTCAAAATATAACTCAGTCTTAAGTCATTAAGAACTCAAGATCACAATCTGCGATCTGGAGATTGCTTCTCCAGAATCTGATAATACCACAAATGAAATGATAATACATTCAATGTTCATCAAAATCTATGCAGGTAAATCTATCCTAAACAATGAAAGGAATCGATCATTTTATCAAAGAAATGTGATTGATATTTATTAAATCATGCTCTCGTAAAAAACTTATACTTGTGCTCTCTAAATAAATGAAAAATAAAATGTTTTATTGTTCAGTGATTAATAGCATTACACATCTACCTCAGTGTTGCTGTGACATGAGGATATTTTAGATCCTGTGTTTACTTTGATTTGAACTACGTTATTTTTCAGAACCTCGATAGTGCTGCCGTCTTTTGAGTACGAGCAAATTCGTTTGCATGGTCTGCAACAATGATGGATTTGCTAGTCAGTGGAGCTGATTCAGGTGTGCCTTGGGATAAAAATTATTTATGTTTGCACTTGTTTGATTGCATTTATTTTGGCCGGTATATTTTACATTCGCAGCGGTGAGTTTCTCAATCTAAATGATATCTATTGTTTCGTATCAGACATGTACTTTATAATGTTATCCATGAACATGTGAAGTAGATTGAATAAAATATATTTTTTAGATACTTGTTTCGAGGAATAACTAATCAAGACCTTTTGTAACATTGTTACATTACACATATATTCTTTTCAGGAATGCCTCGTAAAAATAAACGATTACTGAGTAGTCAACAGTATCTCGAATAAACCTTCGAAAAATTTGGAAAAGCACTACAAACAGTGATTGAAGGTTATTTCACTAATCGTGAGGAATCGAGGCAATTTGGAATACCTTTTGGTACCCTTCAAAATGAATTTAACGGGAAAAGTTTTCACTAAACACAAGAAGCTCGCCATTTTTCAGTCAGCAGCCAAGGGTTCGGAATAAGGTTTCATTCCGAATATTGTGAAAACAAGAATGATGGCAAAGTATTATTTGGACAGAAAACAGAAAACATGTTTGAGAACAATGTTGAAGTTGATTGAACATATAGCCTTCTCAATAGACACAAACATTTGTTCGGACGAAGACAAATACTTTTTATAACAACATGGAATTCATTTGAGAACCCTGAAAAAAACGAGGAGTCTACAGACGTGGAGTAAGATACCCGAAAAAGGTTATGAACCACTCTACGGGCAGCGCCAATTCATGATATGTGGTTCAGCTTACGTTACCTTATTACTACCTTATATTCATGAACGTTTAGGACTTGTGAAAAAAATAGATCTCGAGAGCTTGTATGTTGTGAGAAGTAATGTTGCAACTTTGGCATATGGTTTAATCGAACGGCAAACGGATGGATACATGGCGTTTTTTCCGTGATTGATTCATAACCTCTTCTCTTCCATGAATTTTGAATGTTGATGTATCTAACATACACGCGGAAAGTTATATTGACTTTAAGTGCTCGATCCCAAACTGTGTCAACCGCCAGGTATTATGAAAGGAGCTTAGTAGGGAGATGCCCATATGTGACGGTAATCAACGATTCCCCTAATTTAAAATACAACGGTAATTTATTAGTAAGGTTTTTTTGTAAACTGCCAACATAAAAATTTGGCAAACTAACTTGGGTTTCAAACCATTAGGTGATTCTACTTGTTTCTCGCTTGCATTTACGCAGCTATTTTCATCAAGTACTCTTCTTAGTTATTCACATTTTGTCTTGGATCGATGATCGCCCGCCCGGTCTAGTTGAAAAACTCCAGGCATACCCAGAAGATGTAAAATAAGGTTTCTGCCAAAACGTAGTGAATTCTGCTACCGCAGAAATTTGCTATTGTGGGATGTCTGCTACCGCATAAATTTTTTCAAAATATACTCGGTTTAACCCCAACTAAACAACAACATACAAATGTATATTAGAATAACTTATGCTATAAGAGTACACTTCATTTTGCTGATTACGCAAAGATCCTTTCCAAGTTTTGTTCTTAACTAGTCACCAATGTTTCCAAAACAGTCTCGCAACATTCTTTTTACGCCACTAAAATCATGTGCTGGTGCTCCATCCTGCTTGTAATATATTAAGTTTTTGACCCTCGTATATCACAGCGAGTGTCGAGCCGGGAGAAGGGGTCATGTAAAACGGGGAGTTGGAATGCAGAGAATATATTTGATTTGAACAGTGAATAGAATAGAATAGTTTATTGACTACGTTATATTTTCATGTTTGTAGCAAGTCAAGTGTATAGACTTTCTTAAATAAACATATAGAATAAGTATGTGTGTTTTACTCTAAACCTTTCTCAATCAGAGATTTGAGTATTGAGGGAACAACGATAAAACATCACACTGCTGAAAACAGGTCATCAATCGAACAAACTAACAAGGTATTACCTTTCAACAAGTGATTCCTAGTACGGGTTGGACGATAAAATATTAAAATCAATAGTACGACCTCGCGGCTTGAACCACCGGTTCACACAGTGGACAACTGAGTGAGTGGAGCAAACCACCCACGTATATCCGATCGGCTAACGTCCCATATACATATACATTTCATTATGATAATAAATAACAAGGGCCGGCGTATACCGGGTTGGACCCAAGCAGCGAAAACCCACGCTACGCCGCTGACTGAAAACCAATGCTCTATCAGATTCTCATTATTAGGTTTTTTATTTGTTTTATAGGACTTTATATAGGATTTTGATCTTCCAATCAGCTCCACATACGGAGTGGACCACAGGGAGAGTCTGATTTGAAAACCCCTGGAATATTACAAACAAAAATATCAGTTTGGGATGGTATAGTTTTCAGTAGATGTATATATCGTTTTGTTTCCTGTTATATATTGAAATGTGATCTTTTTTCATTGATAAAATTATAAAATAACATACTTTCTCATAAAGCGTACATATTTCCAATAGTGCATCTTCCACAAAATTATTATAACGGTTCATTCAGCACTTATACTTCAATTACAAAGTTTGTTTCTCTCTTCACTTCAACGATAATAACGAACGTGAAACATAAACATGACTTATTATCATTGAAAAATTTCTACCTTGACAGTTCTTCTCAGCAATAATTTGAATATTTCTCTTCATCTATTATCTGAGTTTTAAATTAGAAACATGATGATTTTCCTTAATACTATGGTAGTAATAAATAATACCGCGCCTGAAGCAAACACCACTCATCACTCTCAAAAGTCCCATTAACGTGCACTGACCATTTATCCCTATTTGGACGACCATCATTCTTGACACTTGAATGATTTTCGTCTGAAGGCTCAACATCCAATTCAGTTCAGGTGTTGTAAGTGGAGCAATTTTTTAATGAGAATGATCTCAATATCTGTCTGACTTTTTGTATTTTGTCCTTGTAATGATTGGTGTTGAAACTGAATTATTTATAAAATAATAACAAAAATAACAGTCCCGATGACTACAAAACATACATCTTCAAATATAATTAAAAAAATTCTCTCACACCAGAACAAAAACACTAGCTCTGGACGCGAGTTTTACCAACCACGTTAGGCTCATCACGAAATGACTAAAATTAAATCTCACAACTGAGTTTTATGAATCAGTTCTATGTGAAAATCTATAACGAAAGCACCCTTTTCTTAATTTCAAACATAATTTTGTTGGTTGCTTGTCACTTTAGTTCGCTGCAACGTTATTTTAGAAAAGTACTAGATGCTGAAAAAATATTTAACAAAATTTCCATAGCTTTCATAGTTCCCGTAAGGAAGTGAAAGAAACAATCACTTTCTCATTTTGAAGATATATGCCGAGGTAGAAGACCTCCTCCCCACAAGAATGCTGCTTTTGCTACACTCAAGAATATGCGTTGGTAGCACAGTCACTGGACATCTTCGGTTTTCTAAACAACTTTCTCATCAATGCAAACTAAACTATTTCAGTACACAAATATTTCAAATGAAACAAAATGTTTTCTATATGCTTTTCCTGTTTGTGGCTAAATATTTATTCCACAGAAGGCTTGCATTGTGGGCCCAGTTCCACATAGTTTTTCAATTACAGCAAGGCTTACCATTGTTTTATGTTGATAGTAGACAGAAATGTTTGTAAGAAATAATTTTGTCTGTATCGATTATATTGTAATCACTTTCAATAAACGTTCATTAAGTACAGTATTGTTTCAACAGATAGTTTGTGTCTACTTTCGAATGCACAATGAATGTTTCATAGCAAACTTCAAGCCAGTTTCAAAATTTTACGTATAGAAATGCATTTATATTTCATTGTCAAAAAAATGAGAGTACCAACTAGTTGATACTAGACCCCAAAAGCATCACATACATAATACAAACAGCTATATTTAGATCGGGCATAGAACGTTTTCCATTAACTTGACAAAATAGACAAAAAATTAACCAGTTGATTCATCGACAAGTGACTTTCTGCATGCCAACCAGCTTCAAAATAATGCGAATTTTTTTAGTTCATGACTTGGCTATCTCTTAGGTAGGATTATTGCTACACTGATTTTTCTCAGAAAGTCAATGTCTTCAAGTTTCTTGATGTTTCTTCTTGGGTTTACTGTCGAAAGTATACTCAAGCCATCTCTCAAGATCAATACCCAAACATAAGCTGTCCACTTAGGTTACGTGGTGAACCAGAAAAAAAACAAAGTGATTTGTTGATTTTCCCCCAATAACTATATAATAAATAGCTATGAGTCGTTCACTGATTCTAAAATATAGGAGTAATTTTTTTTCAGCCAGATATATACTTATCATTCATCAGTAGAAGTCTAGCTTTGAAAATTACTTCAATTAAAGCATCATCTATAAAACACTCTTGAGATTTCCGAATTTTTTTTCAGCTACACTTCTACACTATGGTGGTTTGAGTGCTACAGCTGCCATTGTATATCAGAATTTGAACTGAAAGAGGTTCGAACCGAATTAAATTCTGAAACCAAACCTGAGTTGAGGAGGTTCGTTTCAAAGATGCAAAAATGTTTGCTGAAGTTCAGGATATCATCAAACGAGATTTATTTTGCAGATTTGGTTTATGTGACTTCGATAGCATCTGTTATGTAAACACGTTATTCTCTTCAATTCTATATGTTTCAGATATTGAATTTCAGGTCGTCAGCAAGTTGAAACTATCGGAATCATTCCGCTGCAGTTTTTTGAAGAATTTTTTCGAGACAAAACATAAGCACAAGAGGCGCTCTAAAAGTGGTACCTGTGCGAAAGTGGCGATTCACATTGGATTTGAATTGCTGGAAAAAAATCATTTGGAAACAGAACGATGAGCAGCCACAGTCCGTCACGTATTTCTATGTACCGCTATTGGTGGAATCAATGGTGCCAAGTCACTTGAACACTTCCCGTGAAAGTATCTATAGAGGAGAGACAAATCTCTAACTCTTCTTCGATGTTCCAGGCTATCAAGGTTGCACGTAATGTTGACGCCTCCAATCTGACGGATGACTCTTTTCTGGATAGAATTTAGCAGCTTCAGGGTATGCTTAGGGGCTGAGCTCCATACAAGAGAACGATACACCAAAGAAGGTCTGATGTGAGCTTTATGAAGCATCAAAATTGCTGAGGTGTATACAGTTTTCTGTTTCGGAACAGTGTTCGAAGCTTTTGAATAAGTGGAAAGTAGAAGTGATGTGGTGAGCATATTCCTGAAGTGAAGATAATATTGGTCCTACTTTGCTGTGGATATGGATCATCCAGGCAATTTATTCATGACGGAAGTTCGCGAGTTAGGGAACGTGATGATGTTATACTATTTTCTGTACCCTGACTTTTTGGCGATGTATGTCAGTGTAGTTGTGAAAAATATGAAGAACAGAATAACTATCAGTTACAAATTAGGATTTTTGACGTTCGGAGGGATTTGTTATTTCATTTACGTATTCCCATACTGTTATTTCCACTCAACAGCATTCAGATGACAATTGAAAAGTTAATGTTAATAGCCTCCATCCGTTAAGACACACAAAAAACTGACGTTGTTTATAATATTTTTGTGATATTGTTAAGCTGTTCCATGACAACACGATGTTGAGATTTTCCTGTAGAATTACGAAGTAAGTGATTTGTTCTTTCCTCGGAATCGAAATGTATTCTTTCAGCGGGATTACGAAAAGTTTTATCTTATACATATTATCTGCTACATATCGACCTTGTAACATTAATAACTCTGTTATTGTATTATTTTTTGAATAGACATCATTTCCAATTTTGTGCAGTGGTGTTAATAAACTTCGATAATTGATTCGAAATATTTTTATATCTTTGCTTCCTTGAAGTGAAATTAACTGAATTCAAATTCCGAAAATTGTTTCAAAATCAGGTAATTTTGACGTTAACAAAGTATCTGTTGTCTCCAAAAAAGTTACACTATAGATTTTCGTTGTTGCCTTTCGATAAAACGTAGATAAATGGAAAACAATCCTCGACATTTTGTCGAGGAATTCTCAAGTTCAATAATTATTGAGAAACCAACCAAGTACGTTTCTCCATTCCTCGAAGACATAATCATTATCGAATTCTTTTACTTTCCAAATCATATATTCATTGAAAGTGACCCATTTGAATAAGAGACAGACCCATCGATTATTTTAATCTATATCATACTCCTCATTGAGTTCTAATTGCCAGATACCCTTAATTGTAACGTTTCAAAGCATGTTAATTTGATCAGAGAGAAAAGACTGAATGGGAACCTTTAAAATCAATGGTGATGAATTGCTTAGAACCAGCCCATTGATAGTTTTTCATGACAGCAGTGATCAATTTATCAGGTAGCTCAAGTTCAGCGAAGACCGTGTATAACTAACGGTTATGCACTCCGAAATCATTCACTTCTTGTGAAAGAATAACATCATTATCGTAGAAGATACTGTAAGGTGAAGAGAGTCGAATACTGTTCTTATTTGTTCTCAAAATGGTGGAAATGTATTCGATTATTGAATTGAGATGGAAAAAAACTGAAGCAATATCACGTGACAATTCATCAAATTACCGACGAAAGTTAGCATCATTGAGAAAATATTGAGAAAAGTCACCTGAATAACTTTGTAATTTGACTTCTTTTATCTGATAAGTACAATTCCTTATATTTTTTCAACAAAAATCACATCGGAACAGTCATATCTCAATTTTTGTCTCAACCTTGAATTTCATCTTAATCTTTGTGTGTGAGTTCTCAACCGAATCATTTCCGAGATAGCCAC
>WOGP01004591.1:0-13877 GCA_015342065.1 Leptinotarsa undecemlineata
GTTTGGTCGCTAAAAATATTTGCCAATTAATATCACATAAGTAATTTTTAAACCTAGTTATATCGTTAGCTAATATATTTTGTATTCATGAAAATTTCCATGTGGTTTATTCATAATATTGATTTTGGCAAACTGTTCTCTATGGTCAGATAAACAGGGTTCATTGGCACCCGTGGTAAGTAATTCATTAGTAATGTTTGTAATTATATTGTCAATGCACTTAAAAGAAATAGCCGTTACTCTGGTATCTTCTCTAATTGTGACTGATAAACCAAATGAAATTAACAGGCAAGTATAGTTCAAAAGGACTTCGGATTCAACTTTGAAATATATAGAAGTCTCGTAGAATTATTATTTTATCATATTTATTCATGAGCTGGTGTAGAACAATCTCAAAATTCGCAAAAAATATTGGCACTCAGACGGACATCATCAGGGATATTATACTTATTATGAAGCTGTAGTTGAATACAACTGAAATTTTATTGATGCTGGAAATGAAGCCATATCAACAACATATTCACCTACTCTGAAGATAACTTTGCCAGCATCAATCTTCGAGTTCCTAGTGAATTTCTCTTTCGGTAATGCAGACAGATGTAATGCATCGGGTGATGTTTCTTAAATTAAGCTATTGATATTTTTTTTAATATTTTCCTTACAGAAAAAATAAATAATTCTAGCAGTATGACTACGATAAGGCTAATGCTCCAAATAACTTTTCGAAGAAGAATTGCTGCCCATTTTTAAATTCGTTGAGTAACTCCATGTGAACGATTATGCTTATGCAGTTCTACTTACGAAAAAATTGTAAATCAAAACAACTGTGTTCATTTCGTTCATTGAAATTTGTATTAGTTATTTTTCATCAATTGATGTCATGTTCCATCTCGATCTTGACAGTAATCAATAGCAATTTTTCGCCGTGGTTAACGGACTCATGTCCGTTTCTTTAGGGTGAGTAGACAATTATATACTAGGAATGCATCACCTATAGAGGGAATAATTTTTGCTTTTTCGTAAAGGCCAATTAATTTTTTTGGAAAAGAAAGTTTTCATTTATTCGTCTATTAGCAGAGCTTGGTGGAAAATTGATTGATGAATATTGAAACACAATCTCAAAGTAACATTTTCAAATGTTCAATTCGTCGCACCTCTGCATCTCTTGTAACCTCAATCATGAAAAAGCTCTATATATGATCCAATATTTATTTCTTTGCTATGCCAGTCATACTTCGCGTCGTTCACTTTGGATAATGGAGAAGACCGTGTCCAAGATTCCAAGTATTCGACTCGTTAAACATTGAAAACGTGCTTTTCATAGATGTGCCTAATTCTGTATAAAAAGTAAAACTGAAACTCAGTTGAATAGTCAAATCAGATATGGAAATATCTAGAATTATGAAAGTTTATGTCATCGAGTTTGAAAGGAATATGATAGTACTTTAAAATCAAAAACTCTCTACATAGAAAGAAATCAAATGACATTCCCTTAGGCAACCGAAATTGGCTAGTTGTTGATTTTTATTCAAGAAAAGAACCAATATTATGCTGAACTTTATCGCAAAATAGAATTATACAATATGTGCCATGATCACCAGGTTTCGCCAGATTTGTGAAAACTAATAAAAAAATCTAAACAAGCTCTTCCTCAGAGTTCGATATGAGTTTTCAATATCAATTGATTTCTTCATTGACTGTAATTCGTGATTGATATGTATTATTTATAAAAATATTCTTTCAGTTGTACTGATTTCTCTATCTGAAAGATGTCAAATTATCTATGCCAAATTATGCGACTACTTAAATGTTTGTCCTATATATGTTTTAGAATAATTCATACGAGAAATTTTGTATATCAGATTGGATTTTTGTTTATTCGGATTTGAAACTTTTAGCTTACTGGTTGAATCAGATATGATAGTGATATTCGTTTTGGAGATTGTAAGGTCATTATCTCGGAACACATCAGTCAATTTTGGTGTTAATTTGCGAATATATGGAAGCGGTTTATAATTGGAAGAAGGTAAAAAGGAAGGAAGAAGGAAGAAGGTGTTGAAACGCAATATTTTTGAAAGAATACTTGACGAGAACATATTGAAATTACTTGTATATCAGATGATTCATTATACTACAAAAGATAGGAGACATAGTGTGAGTGAAAACGCTGGAATTTTTCTAATATACATCGATGAATTTGTTAAATTTCTAAATAATACTTTTTTATTTTGAATGTTTTGGTCGGCACATGATATTTAACAAGTTATATGTACAACTTGACCATGAGGTTGTATATAAACAGAATGAAAATGACATTCAAAAACCATTTATGCACTTGCTGAACACTGTTGCTAATTCTCTCTCTAAACAAGATTGTGAAAATTTCATTGAATATTATAATTCCATTAATAATAATACTTTTGATAATATATATTGATACTATTTCTGTATCATTAATGTAAGAATAATTATGTACATTTTTGTGTAATTAACAATGAAATTAATTTCACTCAAATGGTTTGTCACTTCTTTTGTTAAGGCTGCGACCTGATTTTGGTACGGAATACATCTCAAGAAATATCCCAGTTGCAATATTTTTTTCTTTTTATAACATTGTTTTATCATTGAAATCCATGATATGTCCAGTTATGTTTACACGTTTACTCAGGAAACATTTTTGGGGAGCCAATCTACAATCACTCCCATGTGATTTATAGAATTTTTAATTGTCCTGGACGTTTACCCAATGTATTTTTTGTTGCAATGACAATAGTGGATATAGCATAATATATTTGATTGATGACTGATAGGGATTTCATTTTTGAGTTTGGTGAACATTAAGTTTATTGAAAGAACTGTTTTATTAGCTATTTTGAAATTATTGAATTTTTTGAAAATTTGTAATTTTTGATTTGTGTGATATCAATGTCATCTAAATTTATTGTTGTTTTTTTCAGGAAAAACATTGTTTTATTGCTGGTATATCGAGTACTAGCAGTTGTAAAAAATATTTTGAAAAATTACAAATCCTAACTCTGTCATGTCTGTTCATTTTTGAAGTCTGTATACTGCTATTCAAAACATCGCAAAATCGATGCTCAAGTGCTTTCAATCAATACAAAACGACATAATGATCTACATGTACCTCTTTTTTTTAAATATCCTTTTCAATTCCACATTACTTACTTATGTCTGCAATATACGGTAGTGGAATAAAACTTAATGAGATAGAAATCGTGTCACCATTATTACTATTTCCAGCGTTATTGTTATCATCCATATTATCATTCAAATTTATATTTTTATCAATTGAAATTTTGTATGTCACAGAAGGTGTAAACACTATCTTCTCGTCTATAACTTCAGGATAAGAGTTATTTTTCAATAAATGAACTAGAATATGTAACTTTCATCTTGAAACTCTAATCAAGAAGTTCAATGAACCATTTGTCTGGTTTGAATGTAATTGTAGTGAATGCATTGCATGAGTGACAAACCTCAATATGCCACAACCGGATAGATATCCTACGGAATGCCGTACCTCGAGCTGATTACATATGTCAAATATCTGGTCATCAGATACAATTCTAGATGTCAATCAGTTCAAAGGTTGATCAGCAACAAAGGAATGCTTTGATATACCACTAGAGGCTATCAGAAAAACACTTTCCGAAATAATTCAACTGAATCCAAAGTTATGTAAAAATACAAGATGGAGTAATATGATGATCTATAATATCTGAAATATAATACGAAAGAACGGGTTCGAACTGTACAGTGCATTTCATTAATGTCCTCCCCCTTTTTATTTTTGAACGGGTCAACTCAAAAAAATTAAATTTACACGTCAACAATCTATCAATATTGGAAAACCATATTGTTGGATCTCTATATATTGATTAAAATTCAACAGGGGAACTGTATTTGAATATGATAGAAAGTACAGTTAACCCCCTCATCACTGAAATCGTCGAAGCGAATCCTTATGAATTCGTTATGGATATTGTACTCCAACAAGATAGAGCACCACTACATTAGGTACTCCAGACAAGTAAGAAACTATTTGGATACTACTTTTTCCAGTTTTCTGAACTGACCTCAAGCTTATTACCTCATAGTATATAGTTAAATGTCAACGTATTCAGGAAATTATTAAAAATTCAATCCATTTTGTACTAGGTGAAGATATTGATTTCATATTCTAGGGTTGTGAAGTATTCGTCAGGAGCTTCAAAATGATGTGTCACAAAACCCACCTCTTCATTCAATATTTGTTTCTCAGATAACGCCCAGTCACCATCTTGAAAGTTTCATCACTCAATTTCACTTCAAAATAAAGTACTGATGCATTCATTTCATTATTCCAAATATCCCAAATTTCAATGTTTTGAGTTGACCCGTTCATAAAATAAGAGGGGGCATTGAAGAAATGCATTGTAGAGTATTCTTTGTATATAGGTCCACAAAATAGTTCGTCGTGTATTATGTCTATCTTTGAAGTATAGCTTAATATACTCACTTTCTCAATTCTATGTTACTGAAGAAGAACAAAATTACCATCTATAATACGATGTTCAAGCCTCTCATTATGTATGCTTCAGATGTCTGGGGACAAGCGGCTCCGTGTTTTTCATTGCGCAGAAACTCACAATAATCCTTCAGTTAGGAAATCTATGGAATATGCTTGTTTGTTATCTTGATTTCAGGCGAATTGGATTAAAAAATCCCTGACTCTTTTATCGTGTATCGTTGTATGGATCTGTATTTTTAATGTGGAGTACGGCCGAGATTTCTCTCGCCATCTGGGGCATCCCTCTTGATGAGATGATTTCCTGGTGATGGCCTCGAGATTTATTATAACCTCACCACGTAATGGGGCCTTTGAGGCGTTTTTAGTTCGTCATTCGTTCGTATCTTTTACTAATTCGGTCTCGAGGATTTCGGGAATGCCTCGAAACACTATTCTTGATGGTTTTGCTTCCTATATGGTATAGGTATGGTGCGGGATTTTTTCTCTGTCAAGTATCCTGACTATTTTGCGGAAGTTGTCAGGACTAGCAGGCTGGACTTTGACGCATTGGTGTTTACCGCCTTCGTGAAATGTATTTTCTCTTGAGCGACTATATCATTAAATTTCATCCACTTATTTTTCAGTCTGATGGTGATCGGTGGTGGTTTTTTTGCTTTCGGACTGGTTGCCTGTGTTGTATTTGGCAACGCCAAGCCTCAGGAGTGTGGTTTTCCTCAGGTTTTGGGGCCTCATTGATTTTCTGGACATCTACGTTTTCAGGGGTATTTGTCGCTGTTTTTCGGTTTTTCTTGACGGTATTTACGTCTTCTCGGTTTTTGGCGCAACACTTTGTGATTTGGTCTTATAACTTGTTTTTGGTTTTTTGGGAAACTATCTCCACAGGACGTTTTTTATTCGAAATCTCCTCTTCTTCAGGGCTCTCATCAATTGAGTAGCCTGTGATGTCGTCCATTTGGTCATCCATATCAGGGCAGGTTCTTCTCTGCTTTCTTTTTTGGCATCATTTTATGCGTGGAAATGAGTTCCTTGGGAGAAACATCGTAAAGATCTAGCAATTTGGAAATCATTGCCAACACCATTTCTCTTTTCTCATTACTGATATTGAATACAAATGTATCAATAATCTCATCTATCTCAGCATGTTATCACTTCGACTGTTCGAGTACAGCGTGTTTATGACGGACAACATATGTATAGGAATATGCTGTAGGCGACCCCTTCCTATATAGAAGGCCCCAACACTCTGTCGAATGAGGTCCAAATGTCCCCCGTTAACAGATGAACAGCCAGGTAGAGGTACACCTTGAGGGGTAGTATGCCGCCATCCCATGATCAGTTATGACCCATTTGTTCTTCTGACAAACGCCAGTCGAAAGGGTAAGAGAGACAGGTTCCAACCTGTTCGAAATCAAGATAGCTGTCGAAAATAAGTCCAATCATTTCCAGTCCAGTCAGAAATTTGAAAAATGGTATCCGTAACAAAAATAAAAATTACGTCATTACAATATTCAGTAACTGAGCTGAAATCAATACTTTTATGAATATTCATACAACTTCTGTAGGTTAAACCATTTTGATTTTCAATGTTATCATCTTTGTATAGATACACTATTTGGAAAAACTCTTTAGACGTTGATGATGTACGGCTGTTTTGGACACGTGAAATTTGAAATGAATTTCAAACCACCAACCTCTGATAGCCATTTCGAATAGTCCGCTTTGTTCTACATTTTCAATCACCACTATTACGCAACGTATTTGCCGCTGGGTCATTTCTCTCGATCCGCCAATATTTGTTGTTCGTCGAAAAACGATTCCCGGAACAATCTAACAACGCATTATTGTTGACTTTATTTCATTGCCTTTGTTTTCAGCCAGTTTTGGTCTTCTGATGACATATTCCAACGAAAACATTGTTATATCGAAATACTGTGTAGAAATTATTCAAGTTGTTGATGTTTTGTTCTCCTGCATCAAACTTCAAAATGGTTTTGTCTATCCTGTGTCTGATAACTAACTCATAGGAAAAGTTCATTATACCGATGGGTGATCCACGAACGCATTTCGCGATTGCTACAATCACACTTTATGAAATAGTTTTATACGCCGACTATACTCAATCCTAACAAATAATTCATTCTGGAGATGTATCAATTTCATTCGAACATGATTTTGAGTATTAACCCATTAGTGGAAAATTTACGACAAATATGTGAAGAGTAATGTGAATCCCTTTACATGAACTTACATACCATCAACTAGTATCACAGGTAACTCCCGTCTATCTTTATTTTTCTTAATATCAGTCTTTACATTCCATGTTTGTTTTATCGAACATTATGCACCATGCTTACTTATTGTACGTCTGTTTTGTCACAGATTGTCGCTTGCCAAACTGATTGAAATGTTGGAACATAGCGACACAGAGACTGGCGATATATACATTACATCACCTCAAGACGGCGAAGATAACGATATTGATAGTGATCTATCAGATGATGATCATGAAGAAAAATTTCTCACCTGGGACCAACTAGGCTGCAGGTGGAAAGAGAGTTTGTTCCACCTAGATCCTCTAATCTCAGAGATTGTAATGATGCAGATTATGCTTCAGATGATGATGTACCTTTGGCAAAGTTATTCCCGAATGTTGAAGCAGTTAGTCCAATGAAGGATAACGCACCTTCCACTTCAAAGAAGATAGAAGTAGTTTGGACCGATGAAGTACACATTTTCAACATAGAACAAAAGTGCAACCAGAAAAATTCACCAAAAGAAGTAAACAGCAAAGTTTTCCCATTGTCCACTCAGAAAGCCACAAAAAGACATGTATGAGAAAAAACCAGGTGAATATTCTTTCTCAAGAAATGAAAAAGTAATTGTCTATCAATGGAAGGACAATAAAATTGTCACTGCCGCCCCGAATTTCGAGTCTTGTGAATTCAAGAGTACCACTTGCTACTCCAGGGAAATCAGATCGAATGCTTACATTTACCTTTATTGATTTGTGAGCATGACGTTCGATAAATCGAACACTCTGTTTTTTTTTCAAAAAAAACTTATTGAAAAATTTTTTCAAAAAAGTTGTTTGATTTCCTCCCAACATACGATTTCCACTGAAAAAAGTAGCGTTTTCAAAAATTTATAACCTTATGCACTAATGGGTTAAGTACCTTCGAAATATCAAATGTATTTTCCGTGCAGATAAAAATCTGCACTGACCAGATAAATGCAAGTTCTGCGAGATTTGTGAATTCCATTCTGAAGATATTAGAAAGTGCGATTCTCTCATGAAAACTGTACAAACTGAACTGAGTGAGCAAAATGAAACAAAGAATTCAACACATTTTCAACCTTCTTTGGTCATTATCACCTTCCACAATATGAAAAATATAAAAATTGTAATCGATAATTCATTAATTTTTTTTTTCAATCATTGGTGAAGCACGGACTGTCAGTTATTGCCGAAATTCTTCGTATCCGTAGTGGATCTTTCAATTGGAATTATAGAAAAGTGACTCAGGAGATACGGTAAGGATACGGAAAAACATGTTTTACTATTTGACAACCCAACAGTTCATATTCAGCAGTCTCATTGAATGAACTCCAACACTATATCAAAGAAGCTCTGGAATACAGAGATGGTTAGATTGATTCACTAACTTTGAATTAACACATCCAATCCACCGGTGAGGCCCAAAATGTAATCAAGAACAATTCGTCAGACTGACGTATTCGATATCAAATTCTCCAGTGAATGTGTTTTGACGATTTCTATCCGTCGTTGACGTGAAATGAACCTGTCAGGGTAATTCCGTGTGATGCCTTTGAGCTCTGGTGCGTATGGTATTTTGAGTGTCAGATGGAAAGGAAAGTAATGAGTTAATTTCGTGATCTCATTGTCTACTGAAATTATTATATTTGGTTAAGATAATACCTTTATGAAAGATTAAAGGTTAGTGGAATGTAACAAATCAAGATGTGAAAATCAGTTTTGATAATTAGTTCATGAATATAAAGTCAGTAGAATATTCTTTCATGGTTTCTTGGTCAAAATATAGAGGGTTAGAGAGTGTACGAATAGTGAACAAATTGTAGATACCACTACTAGAAGATTGGGAGTCCATTCTGTACATGTCCTCATCTTCTCCAATGTTTTCATTTCGATGCAATTTGTCAATGAAAACATTCAGTACCAGGCGTAAATAGTCCCCTTCAGTTCGACCTCACGGTCGGACTAAATTTATATGAGAATTTGATGATTAGACTTCTGAATTTCGCTTCAAAAAATTAATATTTGGGTTGAAAATCGGAGAGAGTTTTCATGATTTCCTCAACTCACAATATTTTTCATCGATAACCATTCAGCTCATCAAGGGGGTAGAAGTGACGAAGTTGTAAATGAATGTTGAAATGTTCTCTATCAAAAAAAATCCTGTATGATTTTACAGCCTCGTTCAATTTCTTTGAACCACCCTGTGTAAATAGTTGAATATTAGACTAACGAAATATTTTTTGATGATCTGGAAGGCGATGAAAAATGATGACATCGAAGTTTTGTATTCATTAAAATTGTAAAATTTGAATTATATACTGTTCGAATAGAGAGGAAGATACAAAAAATTTAAAAAAATTGTTGTTGAGCTCAAATTTGAATAAAATCTGAAACTGAGCAGCAACTGCTTTGGGGCATATACTGTTCTGCTGACAACAGTACACTGTCTCATCATCTCATCTGAATTCCAGGACATCGGCTGCAGACCAGGACCGGCAGCAGGATGTTGCACATCTTAATGAGGATCTGGATATGATTTCGACTTGGAGTGATAGTAATTAGTTTCAATTGAATTCCACAAAAACCCGGGCATCGGTTTTCTCAGAAAAAATATCTCCGAACCGGATATAATGATGTCAGGACAGACAATTCTGCTTCGATAAGTTTGTTCGAGGTTAAAATGGACACCAATTTGTCTTGACACAATCATGTCGCTGGAGTTGCAAAGACTGCTTTTTTTTGTTTAGGTGTTTCAAGGATTTCCAATCATTTCATATATTATACAATCATTATCTCATTCACATTGTCCGGAAAAAAAGTATGAGTGAATAAAAAATATGCCCTGACCTGTTTTTTTTTGTGAAAAATTGAATTCTCTCAAATGATTTTACGGCATACAACTGATTTTCTTAATGAAATTCATGGTAACAATTCTTGAATTTTCCATTCAACGAATCTACAAAGAGAACTGAATTTCTAAGATTCAACAAACCTTCTTTCCTCACTTTCTGAAAGTTATCCACCGAAAGTAATATAAGTCTCGTCATTGAACGTTTTTCTGCTGGAGTTTTGTGCGATTTTTTCGTTTCACTGATTTCTTTTGTGGGAAACAGACTGAGTCAAGGCCCCCGGAAAGGTCTCACCATTTTGTGAAATTAATAATTAATGAATATTGTTCTGTAATGAGCAGAATGTAGCGAGGCGTATTCGTGACGCAGAGCAAACCCAGTCTTTTCAGTTCAAAGCTTACCTCTGTGATTCTGAGAAACAAACCATCATTGGAGGGTAATGTTATTTTTGATGTCATGGATAAAAATCAAGAAATTGACAGAGATTTCTCCCCGAATAGACAAAAAGATAAACAGAATATTCTTTGGAAAATATTTTTCGTAGAGGAGTCAATGAGAGAATGTTATGAAGAGAGAAGTTCATTCTGAAAAGTTACTGCTCAATTCAAATTTCTGAAGAGTCCAATCAGTCACCAACTTGTATACATAAATTAAGGATACAAATTGATCTATGGAAAAAAACAATAAATTAACTCAGCTTTGTTTGAACGGTAGACGTTTCAAAACATAATCCCTATCCGTTATCAAAATAATAAAAAACTTGAAATCATTTCTCAGACGAACACAGGTATGTTTCTTTTGATACAAAAGGATGAAATGTCCACATGTCAAATTCGAAAGTCCATATGGAAACATACCGGATGTTTCCGAAAATTCAGTTCAGGTTCATCAATAATAACAAAGTACGATTTATTTCTATGAAGCTATTCGAAATGAAATATGCTGATAAAATATTTTCACTATGAATCTAATCATTACCTTAGTGTTGAAAAACGTAGATTCTGACTTAGTGTTCAACTATGGTCTGTTGCGAGTAAGTTCTATGCCTGATAATTGAGGTTTTATTGGTTGGCAAGAATGCGTTTTGCTGATCACAATTGATAAAATAGAAGAGCAAACATGACAACAATAAAACAAAAACAATAACAGAAATGATAACGTGCGATAGATACTTGAATAAAAGAGTGAAACTGAGAATAACTACCGGTTAAAAATCTCTGATCTACTGACTCTTTCAAATATACAGGGCTATTCAAATTCGTTTCTGTACATGGGGATATCGTAAACGATAAGAGACTGTCCGTTGAATTGTGAAAAATTATTAAATGAAAAGAATTATTTCAATTATACATATTGGTAATAGTAGTAATAATATTAAGATTAATATTAACTTCTTCTGCCATAAATTTATTTATTTTTCATTTATTTTTTGAAATTAGAATAATCCTTATTTTAATTTTAATTGTTGGATGAAGGTATCAACCAGATCGGGTAGAGGCTGGAATTTACTTACTATTTTATACTTCATTAATATCATTACCAATAATAATTAGTTTATTTTATTTTCATAAAAAACTTTTCAGAATGAATTTCGATTAAAATTATTTTAGAGACCTATTTAATGATGTGAAAAAATCGAATATAGCTCTTTTGGTTTTGGAGATATACTGGAAAAAACTAAAAAACCTCAAATTATTTTTTTACCTATATCTTCTTTCTTCGCAGACATATTGAAAATCTGTCCACATTCTGCTATTGGCACTTGATGTGGGCTATCAGAATATGTCCATGAATCTTTTATACAGGGTGTCATCTACCTTGGACCTACCGACCTGTATTTTTTGTGTAGTTGCATAAAATCACAATAGCAACTTTCACGTCTCCCTATGAACCGTAGACTTTTTCGATTTTTTTTGAATTTTCAGGTACCTATTCATATTTTTCCGTTGCTCTGAGCGTTTTCTACAATGAACTTCAAATAAGAAAACCTTTTATGACTATCTCAAACATATCTACTTCAAAAATATATCAAATGTGTTTTAATACGCAGAAAAGAAATGATAGCAATAATAATATTCGAAACGAACACTATAATTTTAATGAAAATTGAAATGAAGTAATTTATATACACAAAAAAATAAATGGCGCAATAAACGTTAGAATTGAAGTCCATCCATTTCGAAACATTTTTGAACTCGGTTTCTCATATCATTAATAGCTCTTAATTGCCATTAATTTGCTGTATTGTTGCGAAGTCATTCAACATTGACATAGTCAATGTCCCCCATAGAAAATAGTTCAAAATAGTGAGATCTGGTGATCTTGCAGGCCATCTCATTGGCCCATTATTTGTCTCGAAATAGAAGAACTCCAATTCGCACATTTATTGTCCCATTAATTTTTTTGTGTATATAAATTATTTTTCCATTTTTATTAAAATTATAGTGTTCGTTTCGGATGTTATTATTGCTATCATTTCTTTTTCTGTCAATCAAAACACATATAATATATTTTTATTGTAGATATGTTTCACATAATCATTAAAGGTTTTCTTGTTCGAAAATCATCGTAGAAAACACTCAGAGCAATGGAAATGTGAACAGGTACCTAAAAATGAGAAAAAAACCTCTCTAAAAACTCTACGATACATAGGGAGACCTGAAAGTTGCTATTGTGTTTTTATTTAACTTAGTCAACCAATTTCCAGGGCCGTAAATTAAAATGGAATAATTCACCCAATTATAATAAAATATTATCGAAAAATCCCGAATTATTAAATAAAACTCAATTTTTCAGTATAAAGTGAAAATCTACGACCCAAAATCTACAACAAAAAATACAGGTCCGTATTTGAAAATTCAAAGATGGGGGTGGCCCAAGTCAGATGACACCCTATATAAAACATTAATGGATAGCCCACATCAAGTGCCAATAGCGAAATGTTGACAGATTTTTAGTATGTCTGCGAATAAAGAAGATATTGGCAAAAAAATTTTTGGAATTTTGTTGTTTTTCCTGTATATCTCCAGAACAAAAAGAGCTATATTCGATATGAAATGATGATGAAATAGGTAATGAAATATGCAACTTTGCTACAATTTAACCGACACTCTATCTCCTATCGTTTACGAGATCCTCATGTACAGAAACTAATTTGAATAGACCTGTATATGTAACGAATGAAAAAAATAATTTCCACTAGTTTTGGATTTTATTCTATTATCAAGAATAAAACATGTAAAATCTGAATAGCGGGTTTTGTAGGGAGTTATTAGGTAAACTAGAAGGCAAGGTAGTTAAATGAACAAGGGTGCCAACTATAAAATTCAACACTGAAAATTATAGGGTTTGTTAAATATAAATTCAAGAGTGGAGACCTATATATACCTAGTTGCTCGTTTAGGGGTATAAATTTTGGGTTTTTAACTGATTTGTTAATTTTTATGGCTTCCAGCAAATACATTTTCTTCCTTTTACTACATATGTCTTGTGTATAACTTTGGCTTACTCTTTACTCATCTTGTGTTTTGATCCTTGTAGATGTTTATGCATTGTGAATTTTTTGACCAAACATACATGTTTACGGAGCCTCATGTCAAAATTTCTACCGGTTTGCCTGTTAACACAGCAGAGAATTTATATGTACCAGATTTTTTTTATTTTATCTCGTTTGGCTTTTGCATTGAGCAGAGTTTTGCCTAAATTATTATTAATTATGTGAGCTGTTGTTATTTTGTATTCAGAGAAGTGATTTTGAATATTTTCTGAAAGTTCACCTGGGTAATTAATGCAACTAGTTTTCGTTATACTGTAGTGTTAATGTTTTTATTTTATTTAGGTGTTATTCAATTTCAAATGTTTCATTTATCACCTGACTTGCTATAAATGTTTTATACATATACATAGTCAAATAAACTATCTATCTATCTATCTATCTACTATATATACATGTATTGTGTTCTCTGATATTTGGGTATAATTCAGACTATCTATAAATAAATCTGTACTCCTTATATAATCTTGTTTTCAGAATTCACATGTTAGTTTCATACTTGGTAATGGGGCAGAATGTTAAAGGTGACGCCAAAAAGTCCCTAAAGCCAAACATTGTGTTGGTCACAATGTCTCTTGACATAAGTCTGTCATAGTTTTAAGTTCTATATAAAAAGTTCTGTAGTAGAAGGAAAACTGTCTTTTAGAGTATGTAAGGTTATGTTAAAAA